>SNQN01000733.1:32579-87766 GCA_008642245.1 Bassia scoparia
TGCATGACCTCCTACATGGGCTTAACTTTCCTACAAAATTCATCACCATTATCATGGAGTGTATTCGAAGTGTGAGCTACACTATCCTCTTTAATGGGAGTTGTAKTGATGTTTTCACTCCTAGTAAAGGGCTTAGACAAGGGGATCCTATGTCCCCCTTATCTTTGTCCTATGCATGGAGTACCTCACTAGGGACTCTCAAATATATTGGAAGCAAAAAGAATTTCAAGTTTCATCCGAGATGCAATAGCCTCAAGCTGAATAATATGTGTTTTGCAGGCGATCTAATGATCTTTTGCAAAGGAGAGTTCACAAGTGCTTCTATGATGTTACAAGGGCTTCAAGTGTTTGAGCAAAGTTCTGGATTATGTGCAAATAAGAAGAAATATGACATCTACCAGGTGGGAATGAATCCAACAGAACTACATAAATTGTGTCACATTTCTGGTTTTTCTCAGGGGAAATGGCCTTTTAAATATTTAGGAGCTCRGATCAACACTACCAGACTAAAAAGTAGGGATTGTGATAAATTGGTGGAGAAAATGTGTCTTCGGATAAGATCTTGGGCTTCAAGGAATTTGTCTTTTGCCGGGAGGGTGCAACTTATCAATTCAGTGCTTATGAGTATTTGTACGTATTGGATGCAAATTTTTATTCTACCCAGGGTTGTTTTACACAAGATTAATGAAGTGTGTCGATGCTATTTGTGGCAAGGACATGAGGGATATGCTAAACCAGGGTATGTGAAATGGGACAAAGTTTGTACACCGAAGAAGTATGGAGGTCTTGGCATCCGGAATCTTTATATTTGGAACACCTTGGCAATAGGTAAATTTGTTTGGCATATTGCGGAGAAAAAAGACACCCTATGGGTGAAGTGGATAAATGCAGTCTATACTAAGGGAGCAGAATGGTGGACTTATGAACCGACTGCTCATGCRAGTTGGGTTTGGAAGACCCTTTGCAAGACTAAGAAACAACTACAACTTTGGGACAAAGACTTGTGGTATCCTTCTTCGGGTGCTTATTCTATRAACAGGGCCTATAAAGCCATCATGGATCAAGGAGATACGGTTGATTGATCGAGTTTGGTGTGGAACAGAATGTCCCTCCCTAAGCACAAATTTATCTTATGGTTGGCAATGCTGATCAGGTTACAAACAAAGGACAGATTGGCCAATTTTGGAATTTGTGCAGATGATGTATGTTTACTTTGCAGTGCACATCCTGAGACTATAAATCAATTGCTCTTCACAGTGACATTTTCAGTGCTCAATGTTTGGATGCATATTCTCACTTGGCTAGGCATTAACAGCAGTGCAGAACCTGCATCATATATGCACCTGGGTTGCTAAGAGGACCTTTCAATAACGGACAACGAAGAGTGATTTTTGTTGTCATTGCTGCCACCATATATCATATATGGCAAGCAAGGAATTCTGCTCTATGGTATAATATGTCCTCATATCCACAAAGTAGTCAATGAATCAAAAGTCTTGTTCATGCTCGCACGACACTCTTACAACAGAGAGGATTGCAGTACAGTTTTTAAGGAATTGGCTTCAAGCCTTGTATCTGTGATGTTTGTACAGGGCACTTCCTGTTTTTGTTTGAGTAGTTGTTGGCTTAAATGTTGCTGTAACTCTTGGTTGTAACTTGTCTTTGAGCTATAAAATCTTTTCAATTTATCAAAAAAAAAGTTCGATATGCAAATAAGTATCAATAGTACAAATAGGTCATGTTCTCGTCAATTTATTTAGATAAATTTCAGTAAAAAAGTTCAGTTCAGAAAAAATAAGTCCAATTCAAAGTTCAGTTCAGTAAAATAAGTTCAATCCTTAATAAATTTGTTAAGGTTTTAGTAAAAATAAGTGTAGTTAAGTTAAAAATAAGTTAAGTACCAATAAGTTCATCCAGTAAAAATTAGTTCAGTTCGTAGAAATAAGTTCAACTCGATGAATTCTAGTTGACAGAACATGACCTTATATTAAATTAAAAAATATACTTATCACCATTTTTTATAAGTATTGGAATAATAAGTACAATTAAAATTAATAAATTCAGATAAAAAATAAGGTTTTTTTTTTTGTGCAAATGGGATAAATAAAAATAACTTTTTTTATGCAAAATAAAATAAGTTAAAGAGAACAAAATCATGTACAATTGTAATTCCGGCAATGCGAGTAAACACAAAAAAGGTGTGTGTAAAGTGTGGTAGTGTGAGTGTAATCTTACCTAATTTTTTCAATTAGATAAAGGTCGACCACTAATAAGAGGCAACAAGGATTTGAATTGGAAAAGTGATCTTATTTCCTTTTTGGGCAAATGCTTAGACTTTTAATTGATAATTTTTTTTTAAAGTCTGTGTACCCGGTTCCTCGGAGCTTAGCTCTGATTAAATTTGGATTCGACCCCGTTGCACGTCTAGGTTATGGTGGGTGAGTCTCCTACTCCGTAACAAAAGTTTCTGCATACGACGAGACTCGAACTCGAGACCTCCCTTAAGCGACATCAAATTGCTTACCACTTGAGCCAACTCTGTTAGTTTTTTATTGATAAATCGATCCAATACAATGATTATGAATCAATTGCTTCTCGGTGTGATTTTGGATTACACAATATGTACATAATGTTATCCTTATGCAATGGTGTTTTCACTACATTTAAAATTTAAATAAGGGGAGATGTAAGTAGAGGCAAATAGAGGAATCATTCTCAAATTATACGGTAGTTAAAAGTTACGTAAAATCTCTTATGACGACCATATTTCAAATACAACATATATATAATCTTCTTCTCTAAACCAAATTAATTGTGAGTGTGAGTGTGAGTGTGAGTGTGAGTGTGAACTGTTTGATGTTATAGATGAGATGAGAAAAATCGTATATTGATGTCGGTGACCTGATTGTGTATTTGTGTACATAGAGGTAGATGCAAGTGCACCAAATTATTCCAAAACAAAAGTGCTTTTTACCTGCCGACATAGCTCATGCCCTAAAAATTGAATTTTGCTAATGATAAAAGTGAAATTATTGCAGTAAAGTATTAATATGGGCCATCATATTTCTTTTTGGGCCAATAATTCACAAGCAGATGTATTGTATTGCAAAAGACCAAAACCACTTGCCTATGGCATATGCATAGTTCACTACTTCACTTCAATTAATATTGTATTTTACTCCATTTGTAACGCAATTCTAGTTACAAATGGTTAAATATTGACATGCTTTCCAATACAAAATACGGAGAGAGTAAAAGTTATAAAAGGAAATTTTAGGGGAGAGAAAAAGTGATCTGCCTAATAGAAAAAAATGTGTTGTTTGTATTATTAGTGATTTAATAAGAGGGAGTATAGTAATTTTATCATTAAAATTTTACCAAATGTTGGAATGTAATTATTGCGAGAATTGCTTATAAAGGGATTATTCAAAATGGATTTATTAACAAAATATAGTCAAATAGCACTTATAATTAATTCCTTAAAATAAATTTCAACACAAAATATAACAACTTTTTTTACAAAGAAATACATAACAATTTAGAGCTCATCATTCATCGCAAAATCAATTAACAATATTCTATTAAAGTTTTCATTTGTAGCAATTAATCTATGAATTCGCCAGAACATGCAAACAAAGGCTAGAAAACCTAGCACACATATTAAAATAAACCCCTCCGTTAGGGAGAGCCTAGAGCAATCTTCCTCTCTAACTTATATGTGTATGAAAGCTACACTTGAATACATGGTGAGAGTGTGAGACACAATTTATCTAGAGTTGTTAAATAACAACAAATATAAATAATAACAATAATAATATAATATTTATTATTATTATTATTATTATTATTATTATTATTATGTTATTATTATTATCTTTTTGTTATTTGTAACACTTGTCACGTTTTGGTGTTTTAAATATAATGCATGCATCATACATACTACTGTGGTAGTAGTAGAAGTAGTAATCGTAGGTAGTAGCGGTTGTAGTAGTAGTTAATGTTTTTGTTTTGTTCACATTCTTTGTTTCATGTTGTCTTCAATTCTCTGTTTACATATTGTCTTCAATTCTGTATTTTTTTTTTAACCTTATTCTTTAATTCACCATGGTCCCCCTAGCCTCATTACTTGGGTAGGTAACATTTGTCACTTGTCAAATTATGTCCTATATTTTTTCAATGGTAACCGTGAATTTTTTTAAATTTATTCTCAATAATAGCCATGAAATATTGTCATATACTCAACCGTAACATTATGAAGCCAAAAAACTTTTAGTTTTAATATCTCTATATTAATTTAATGTTTCGGTATGCAAATTGAGCCAATTTAGGTTTTTTTTTTTCATTTTTCACTTCAAATTTTATCCTTTGGGAGACAAATGACGTAGGTTTGCTTGCCCAAGAACATCCCGATTTTGATTGTGGCCACTTAAAAATAATTAGTTTCTTGTGTTTGAATAATTGACCAATTAATATTGTGGCGAGCTAAACGCCGCCCGCAAATCTCCGTATTTCGCCCGCGTATATTTATAGTTTTTCCACTATACTATCTTCCTCCTTATATAACAACAAATATTACTCATTCCAAATATATGAACTCTTATCGCAGGCAAATGTGAAAATTGTCAAACATAACAAATTGATTCCAAAATTTAACAGTTTTCAAGCACAAACACAAATCGACTATAGAATCACAACCCACAAGGCCACAACATCGACAAAATCAAATAACAGGGCAGAAATTAAGCATGCATTAAGACAAATTAAACACAATTTCATCTCTAATTGCAARAAATAAGATAATTTATTCAATAAATAAGTAAATATGAGTGAAGCAAAATCAACTGCGCGCAAGAGGCGAAGGAAGAACGCGACGATATAATCCAAGAGTTGCCATTGCTCCTGTGATGCTATTGCCACTTCACGCTCGACCACCAGTGCTTTTCCTCCCTCCGATACTCCTCCCTTACAACCCAACATTTCCCATCGCTAGCCACGTCGCTGCTCCTCTGCCGCTAGCAAATGTGAGTTTTTTTTCGTGAATTAGAGACCCGATCCTCAAAATTGGACCCTCCATGGTGGGTTCGACCTCAAAAARCGGACCTCGCATGGAAGGTTTTTTCTATTCTACACCGTGGCCCCAAGGTCTTGTAAAGTACATGTATTGGCCTTGAGTTTTTATTTTCCATACGGTGACATGCTAACCTAACCAAAAATATTCAACAACCTAACCCACTCTCGAACCACCACCTTTCTCTCTCATCCCTTACCAGTTACCTCCCAACATTAATAGCCTCACACCATAACAGGCAACCCCCCACCACCGCCACCCCCTCCACCGCAATTACGGCGATCACATTCCTTACCGCACTGCAACAACCCTCACCACCGCAAGAATTAAACCACCACGACCACATACAAATGACCAGTCCACTACAAGCACAACCACATCCATGAATCCACACAACCTTAAACCACGAATTGAACCACCACCCGCGAATTGAGCCACCGTACCACAACCACTCCCTACCCACTCGTGAATCTTCTCTCTTCCTTACCACCCATTCGCAAATTCYCACAACCACTCGCCACCCACTACAAACTTGTCCAGCCACTCGCCTCCCACCACGAATCTCCATTATAAACATGAATTGGATTTGCAATTGGTGAGATTCAACCAATTAACTTGAATTTGTGAAGGAATTCAAATTAGGATAATTCCAAATGCAAATTAAGTGAAATTGAATAGGGGAATTCAAATTTGTTATGGACATTCGAATTAGGGGAAATTGAATTTGATTTCGCCCAATTTCCCCAATTCGTCAATTAAAGTTTTTGAAATTGGATTCGGTTGGGACTTAGGGTTGCGTGGAGTTAGGGGCTGACGAAGGGGGGCTAAGGTGTAGTGAGGGGCTGGCGGTGGAGGTTGCGCGGAGGTGGGGGATGAGGTGCGATGGGGGGCTACAGTGGTGGGGGATGTAGTGTGGTGAGGTAGTAGAGAGAAAGGTTTTGGTGGGGTGGTTTGTTAAAGTGGGTTAGGTGGTTGTGGGTTGACTTGGTGTAGTTAGGGGTGAGCAAAAAAAACCGGGTACCCGGGATTGGACCCATCCCAGTTAAGACCCGGCGGGTTCGGATCCGGACCCGGCTCTACCGGGATCGATACTGATTCCCAAATTTCAAACTCGGTTGGAACCGTTTACGGTTCTGGGTATTTATATTTTAGGGTACCTGGTTCAATGAAAAAGTGCTTATTATTTTGTTAAGTTATTTGTAATTTCCTTTTTGGATATAATTTTTAAAAGATTAGTGAAGATAAAGTCAATAGCATATGATATTATAACATTAATTTATTATTAGAATTAAAAAAAAACTTCTCCATATTTTTAATATTTCCACATTTTGAAACAAAAACTAATACTTCATATGTTTTTGTCATTGTTTAGTGAGCAGAAAAAACGGAGGAATAATTAAATTGTATTAAACTATGAAAGTGTGTAATTATCTATCATTAATTAATTAAGCCACTCAACTTTTTTTTCTTTTCAAAATGGTCTTATATAATAAAATAAAAAACATAATGAGGGAACTGGATACCCGAACCTACCCACTGGGTTCGGGTCCGTTTTTCAAAAAACTTGGAACTGGTTGAATCGGGTCTGGTTCCAGTTCGGAGGATTTGGGACCCACTAGCCCGATTTCGGCACCGAATCCACCAAAAATGACGGGTACCGTTCCGCTTGCCCCTAGGTGTAGTGGGTTAGGAGGTTAAGTTTAGGTTTTGTGATCATATGGAAAATAGAAAACTCGAGGTACGTCACTACGTGTAATTCACAAAACCTCAGAGCCATGGTGTAGAATAGGAAAATTTTAGTTGCACCACATAGAAAAACCAAACCACAACGCTACCATATAGATTTTTTTTTAAACCGCATCGCACTAAACTTTTGTAGTTTGGTGCAATTTAGGGTTCTAACAACACCACACTCTCCCCTACGTGGGGTGTGATAGAAATATCACATTGCTTGCTTAAGGGCCAATCAATAGTATTTAGTAATTTTGATAGTGAGGGTAAAATTGTCATTTTGTATTTTTTTAAAAAAAATGTGGTGGCCACACAACCTCCCCTGTCCACACATGATCACGACTAATGTTCGTCTGTGTTTATTAAAGTAAGTCTATACTTTACAAAAGTACGTCTATGACTTAATATGTAAGTTTATGCTCAAAAACGGATTATATAGTTTCCTGCGTCTTCAAGCTCCGACGACGACGTTCTTCTTTCTCCTACAACCTTCGTCTCTTCCTCTGACATTGTCATCCTTCTTTTTGATCGAATCTCAGCCCGGCGAATGCTCTGCGTTCTGACGTCGATGACAAATGACGATGACGAATCACCGACAACCTTATTCCCGTCCGTTGTTTCTCCGGCGTGCTCCTCTGGTATCGGTGAGTCTTTCTTCCCTTCCCTTGCGTTGTTTTTCTTTTTTTCCCTTTCTTCTTCTCTCCCTTTTCTCTTTCTCTCTCTGACTGCTTCCCTCTCTTGCTTTCTCTCTATTTCTTTTTTACCAGTGGGCCTCACTTTTATTATTCTTTAATGGTGATTGACCTCCCTCCCCAATCAGCGTGCTATTTATATACTTCCTCCCCCCTACGTTCATTAGAGATTCATTTGGTTTTTCTTTGATTTGGTTATACAAAGTGAGCAAAATTTGTTCAATTTAGGTCATATTTCGTCAACTGAATTTTGTGAACTTAACTTATTTTTACTAAGCCGGACTTATTGATACTGAACTGAACTTATTTTCCTAAACCTTAACAAATTTCTTAAGGTTAAACTTATTTTACAAATGAACTTATATTTAATGAAATGAGCTTATTTTTACTGAAATTATCTAAATAAGTTGTCGATAATAGGGTCTTAGCTTTAATTTTGGTTTTATTATATTTTTAGTTTAGTTAAAATTTTCAGCTTCATTTTCAATTTATTAATTAATACACTTAAATCAACAATCTATCAACCAGAGAAGTGAGCTGAGTGCAGTGCACTAACCCCGACTTCCAGGGCATGCCCGGGTCGATTCTCACCCCCAACATGATGTTGGGATTTATCCCCCTCCCCTCTCTACACAGTTCTCTGAGATAGGATCTGTGCAGGATCCACTCGTTAACCTTGTCGTGTAAAAAAAAAAAAACAGTCTCCCAACCAAAACGATAGCTCTAATGCTAAAGACCCCTAAAGGAAATGGGGTTGCTATTTACCGCCATGTATTACTCGATTACCGCCCGTATTTTAAACAAATAACCCCAAATACCTTAACTCTCAGTCCTCACTTACCCCTCTCATTTACTCACAACCAATGAGCCAACCCTCACGACATCACCAATACACTTTCTCTGTCCATCCCACACCCAACCCAACCTCACCATAGCCACCAACAATCCGATTCGATGATAGTTGCGCCAATCTCAGACTTCCACCGTACCGCTCTAAAAACATTGCCACAACGATCATACACCCTCCACGTCAGTCAGTCCACCGCCATTCACTTCGCAGCCACCTCTTTCTCTCTAATACTCACCCTCCTCTGCCATAATTTCGACTCAGTCACTAACAACTCCGACCGCGCCTTTGTTCAACGCTGCCTCGCATTTTAGACGCCACTGCCACTCCATTCTCACCAACGCACCGCACACATTCATTCACTATACATTTGTTTTATTTTATATTTTTATTTTTTTATTTTTTTGGGTTCGAAATAATCCTTTTTTGGATGGTTATTAGTTACAAAGTGAACTCCTATTTTGTCAAAAACTTTACAATGGTCGTCCAAAAAACGCCCACCACTACGGATGAATGTGAGCCACTAGTTTTATCTTTTTTTTCAAACAAAATATTTATTAAATCTCCTTAAATATATCAATATTTTTTTTTTATTTTGATGTTGCCTAATATTTATTTTTCAAATAAGGAAAAATTTATTTGCAATCAAAACAAAATTAAATATTGATATATTTAAGGAGAACGATTTGGTAAATATTTTGTTAGAAAAAATATATATAATAAAATAAAATTAGTGGTTCACATTCATCCGTAGTAGTGGGCGTTTTTTGGACGAACGTCGTAAAGTCATCCCTATTTTGTGAAGGTTCTAGTGTTAAATCTCTTGAAAACAATTACAGTAGTCTTAAGTTGTATTATCCCATTTGTAGTACATGGTTTTCTGTTATGTTACTTTATAAGTTTATAGGTATATTTTGCAATATTTACCGTGTAGTAGGCTCTGCTGCTCTGGTTTTGTTTTTTTATTTTTCCAATAGTAATAGTAGATTGCTTTATGAATTGGTGTTAGCAGTGATTGTAAGTAGTAGATTGCTTMTGTTGGAGACTAAATATGCTATTGTAAGTGAAGAATTAATTACATAATTAAGATTTTATTAAGAAATTAACATTAAGTAATTTTGAAGAAAAAGCAATTAATAACAAAAAATAAAACTCAGTCCTATAAAAATGAAGCTAATTAACTATAATAGTTACGATAATTACAATGAGCAAAACAATTCGCAAGATTAAAAATAAAAAAATATAAAAAACCGTAACTTGAGCACCAAAATCAAGCAGGCCCAAAGGACAATTGCTTGATTTAGGCACGTTGACCCAATGGACAATTGCGTGATATGTACACGCAAGTTCAATGGGTAGCTGCATGTCGAAATCACACAGATTTCCATTGGACTTGTGTACACAAAACAAGCAAGTTTCCATTGGACCAGTGTGTCAAAATCACGCAGGTGTCCATTGGACCCGTGTGATTTTGACACGCAACTATCCATTTTATAAATTTCTACATGATTGACCAGATTTTTGCAAATTCCAACAGTAYTATGAGTTCGAATTTTGAATGAGTTGTAGCGGTGATGGAGGGGCTTTCAATTATAGGTGGTACGTCGGTTGGTGATGGGTTGCTTGCTAGTTGGTGGTGGTAAGTGTGGTGGCGGTGGTTGCAAGATGGTGGTGGAAATTAAAGTGAGTAGGTGGTGGTTGTATTGTGGTGGTGGGGGGTGGTGGTGGTGGTGTTGTTTGTAAGTGATGGGAGGTAGGGTAGTGAGGTGTTAGAGAGAGATGTGGTGTATGAGTGAAAATGTGAGAAAGGGTAAAAATGYGAACTTGTTATGTATTTCAGGCGGTATACAGTAATTTCAGGCGACATACAACAATTCAGGGAACTGAATTGCTAAACGAAGTCCGTTTTTACTGGAATCAAAGTCCACATTTCGTGTGAACTTCTCATATTGCCCTTCAGATTCTCCACCTCCGTAACCACCAACGCATGGACGCCTTGCATAGGCGTCCAGACCATGGTATGGACTATGGACGCCTTGCGTAGGCGTCCACACCATGGTCTGGACTCTGGACGCCTACGCAAGGCATCCATACCATGATCTGGACGCCTATGCAAGGCGTCCATGCTAATCAAAGTCCACATGTTTTTTACGTGGTGTTGGGTGGTGGTTGTTGGTGGTAGGGTGGTGTCAGGTGGTGGTTTTTGGTGGTAGGGTGCCTTGGGTGGTGGTTGTTGGTGTTGGGTGAGGTGTGTTAGGTGGTTAGGGAGGGGATTGAAAGAAGGGCGTGTTGGGAAATTCACACGAAAAGTGAACTTTGATTCTAGTAAAAGTGGATTTCGAATAGTATTCCCCAATTATAATTTCTAACATTGCCTAATTGCTTTGCAAACTTTTTCATTGTTCCCTTTTTCCCAATTATAATTTCTAAAATAAAAATCCTTTCATATTGGATGATAAATAGTTTTATGCATATTTTAAATCATGAAAATCTTTTTATAAAAAACAATCACGATCTTGATTGAAAAATAATTTATACAATACAATAATACATAAAAACTAAACTCAATAATATCGTATTACTGTAAGTAATGCATTATAATCGGACCACACAAAAAAAATCATACAAATATTAGTCTAATCGGAGCATATGCTTATGATTTTATAAGTAGCACCGTGGCGAAATTAACTCTGCACATAAGATGTTCGATGAAATGCCGCACTTGGAATTCTATGATTTCTGGGTTTGTTAGGAATTTCATGAAGTGGGAAACTCGCCACATGTTTGATGCTGTGCCTCCCAAGAAAGTACTCCATCCGTATCAGTTTATATGRAACAATTGAGAATATATATGAGAGATAAAATATTTATTGTTGCAGATAAARCGATACGAAGGGAGTATAATTTTGTGGACCATAACGTGAAGTGGGCACAAACCGTACAATGTATTTATGTATCCGCTTTGATCCGTTTGTGATGACTGATAGGCTGTCGCTGGATGAGTGTCCGCTTTGGCTCTCGGATGTTGTTGTTTCGGACTGTTGGTAATGTTTGATCAAGCCATAATTATAGGTCCTTATAGTTTACAAAAGGATGTTAGACTTGTGATTCGTGAACTATTGGTAATTGGTCAAGTATATGCCTGAACATGTTGAGGGGTTTAGGCTGCGTGAAGTTATTTGCTAACTTATTGTGCAGAAGTGAGATTGATGCTAACTATCGAAAAGGATGCACAATCTTAGACTGCTATGGTTCTAGGATATATGSGAAAATGTCATGGCAGATGATGGTTTCTAGTTATTCCTTGCTTTCCGAAAACAGGACATTGTTGCATGGAACTGTATTATAGATGGCATCCTAGACAATTGGCGAACATCACATGAAACTAAGACGAAATACGTGTTTTTCCTGGGAAGTGTACACTCCAAAGCTCTTTGAAAATGGCATGTCACATAAAATGCAACTCCAAGGTACATTTTTGATGATATGGCTTTCACTACTGGCCAAGAGTATGATTGCTTATCTGCTTTAATTGCAGATGATGGTCATACATACTGATGAGTCTTTTTACAGATAATGTGAAAATGCCAAAAAGACTGGCAGCTGAAGACGTCTTCTGGTGGAGAGAAAAATATGTCTACTCACGCATGATCATTACAATGCGAAAACAATTCAAATCGGCTAGAAGTTACAAGCAACAATAGCAGTATAGCACTATAGCAGGCGGCTACCAGCTATGTCACTTAAATATAAACAGCTAACGCAGGAAATGTAAGTGGAATATCAATGCTTTGAACTTCAAATATCAGGTCCATACTTTTATTGCTTCTAACCCACTGTCGTAATGGTGTGCTCAATTCTTTATTAACAGGCTCATTTCAACTACAACAACATTGGAAAATTCACTATCAATAACGAAATTTTGAGTCAGAAAGCAAGTTTGGCCGGCTAAAAATTTGTACAGGCAGAGCAGATTTAGTATTGTAGGAGACTATTTGCCTGAGTGCTCATACACTGCTAAGTGAGCAACTTAAAAGTTAAATTTGTTTAATGGTTTATGTCTGGTATAATGTATATCATCAGCCTGAATTTTGTAGCGATGACCATGCATATGATAAAATTAGCATTCTGTATGCAGGATTGAAGCATGGAAAGATCACTTTGTTAAACAATCATCCTCAACGAGCAGAGCCACGGATTGTGATTTAGTACCGTATTAGATTAACTTGCTTAGTTGCTTGTTTTATTTTATGAAATCAGTATCGTTATTGATCTGAAATTGTAAAGCATTGATATAAATGGATTAATTAGCATATGTTCATATATTAGGAAATTAAAGATCTTATCATATTATGCAGCTTGCAGCATTCCCTTTAGTCAATATTAATAACGGATTAGCCTAGGTTGATGCATTAAAAAATTAAAGATCTCATCATATTTTCTTTTTCCCTAATTGAAGATCTTTGAGGATTTTCTGGATAAATACATATTATACATACTATGTGTCTATGTACATAATTTATTTATTTCATATTGGTCAAATCCATATCCCAAATGTGTATCCCACTGATTTTGTTTGAAGATCAAGTGCTATTAAAACAGTGTAATAATAGACCACAGAGTAGTCGATGCCATAGTTGTAGCATTTGCATTATTGATTATTGAATTTTAAGGGAGATTAGGAATGGCTAGAACTCCTAGAAGTAATCATGTATTTACACAAGTACTACTACTTATTCATGTCATACATTGCCTGACTCAGATCAAAGCTGCACCTCATCATAAGTCTCTTGTTAAAAAGTTACCGGGTTATAGTGGTGACTTCCCTTCAAAGCACTACTCTGGGTAAGCTCTTCGGCGTTGTGCTCATTTATGTCTTTCTCTAGTGTTATCCACGAGCATGTGATCAACTTGTTCAAGCAGTGTTTTCTTTTTTTATCTATACATTTTTTTATAGAATAAGGCTTTGATTGATGGATCTGTATATTGTTATATTCACTTTGAGTGAAGCCGCTTAGATTTCATTTTTGACCTGTGAATTTTATTTGTTGCATGTTGGTGCTCAAGGTATGTGTCTATTGACAAACATCATGCCAAACACTTGTTCTACTATTTTGTGGAATCTGAGAGAAATCCTAAAAAGGATCCTTTGGTTTTGTGGCTCAATGGTGGACCTGGATGCTCAAGCTTAGGGGGGTTTGTTTACGAGCATGGTAAGTATTCTTACCCTCGTTTTTCCGATCTTATAAATCAACCGGCCTGGCTTTCGAGCARCCAAGGATAAGTTTCGAGTACATATGGTCCTCATCCAATATAAAACCCAATCTGTTGTGCTGTATCAAGACATTTGTCGCATAAGAAAATCATAATAGTACCGAACCATATCACAAGATTGGGGCCTTGGCAGTAGTGGTGCATGCACCATACCATTAGGCATTATGTGCTATGAGGGCTGTTCAACTCACAACCATTGTATACATTTTATCATTTTTATGACAGTAGATTTGAGCTTATTTTCTTGGCAATTTTGTAACTAGTCATCTATATTATATATGCATCATGCAATTTGTTTAGATTTGTTTTGTGCTTCTTATGACTCTACTTTCAGGGTTTTCCCCTTCATTCCTTCTCCCTAGAGGTTGGGAGGAATGAGCTCCATCCGATTCTCACTCTTGTGTGTTCGACTTCATACTTCATTTAGTCTGATAATCCAACATGCATGGTTCTAAATTCCAGTATGACACTTCTGTTTTCTTGTGTATAAGTTGGAAATATATTTTGTATGTATTGATTGAAGTCATTGAACGGTTGGAAGAACTTGACTTGTTATTAATGACAAGCTATGAAAATATGGTAATGGCTGTTGTTACATACATAGGTCCTTTTAATTTCAAAGCGTCTGGCTCGTTCAGCTCCGAAGACTTCCCCGAGCTGCATCTTAATCCATACAGCTGGTCCAAGGTCAAAAACTACAATTCATCCTTCTGCCACTAAAACTAATGTTGATGCATTCGCATTTTAATTATATTTATAACCTTATATTTTATTGTTCATGATAATTAATATTTTTTGGGGGGTGGCAGATATCCAACATCATCTACTTAGACTCTCCTGTAGGTACTGGATTGTCTTTTTCACGGAACACAAGTGATTACATAACCGGAGACCTGAAGACCGCCTCTGATACACACATCTTTCTGCTTAAGGTATTTACTTGATCATCAATACATTATGTATATGTGATGAAATAATCCATTTGCATAACTGAAGAACAACAAATTACACGAGTCAAAATGTCATTAATACCTCCAGTGAGCATATTTTGGGTGGAAATTTGTAGGTACGTAGAGTTGCAGATTCGCATTTCTTCCTGTAGTAGGCTATTATTAGCATGACTCTAAGAGTTGGTATCAGAATGACAGTATATCATAGATGTTTAAGTCTTGAAGAAAGATATTGTAGATCATACAAAATTATATTGTAATAATACTAATACATGCATTGAGATGTTGCAAACAGTGGTTAAAGATGTTTCCGAYGTACCATCACAACCCGTTCTTCATTGCTGGAGAATCATACGCTGGTGTGTTTATACCGACTCTTGCATCTAAAATAATGAAAGGTATGCATGGTAATTCGTATTATTAATTGAACTTCATAGTGCAAGTACCACWGTGGGTGACTTACAAAGAAGAGTGATCTTATGGATGCTTTTCCTAGGACTTGACTCTGGATTAAGACCTATCATCAACTTGAAGGTATGAARGTTCTCTGGTAATCTTATAGTAACCGAGTCTTACTGCTTTATCAGTCTTATTGCCACATTGTCCCGCAAATGGCACACTTGTAACTAGTATTTCTGCTATCAACTTGTTCATTTCCCACTATCTCATGGCTTGACATCGACAATAAAGTATTTGAAAGGAAAAAGGAGTATTTCTCTATTTACATATATGGAACTTGCTCCACAAACAGGGTTATTTGATAGGAAATGGAGTCACTGATGAGTACTCCGATGGAAATGCTGCCGCTGTTTATTATGCCCATAATATGGGTTTGATCTCAAACGATCTTCATCAGGTAATCTTTGATAATAGTTGTAGAAAAAGCACTTATACTGCTATCTGAGTATCTGATTAAGCTTGGGTTTTAGCTCAATTGTATGTCTTCCTGCAGGAAATTGTTGAATCATGTCATGGAAACTATTTAACACCATTAAGCAAGAAATGTCAAAGCAAGATTGATAAGTTCAACGATGTACTCAATTCGCTCGTTTTAATTGATGCAGTACATCTTACTTTTGAGAAAGATGATTGATATATTGACCTTCTTTTAACAACAGGTGACCGAGAGCCTGGATCCCTATAACATCTTGGGAGAATGCTATGACTTCTATTATGATGGGGGCTATCACTGTGATACTTGCATAGGTCACAAAACCCTTAATGTGGATGTTAAAAAATTGCCAAGAAGCTTTGGCAAATCACGTCTCAAGCAGAGGGATCTTCCTGTTCATAGAAGAACATTCACGGATCATGGAGTTAGTTCAACTTGGTCACAACTTAGCAGCGACATTAGAACTTTATGTCAGGTCAGTATTGGTGCATTAATCCCATTTCACTCTATCTATATCATTGTCCTACATAAAGAAGGCCAATATCACAACTCAACTCCCTTTATGTTCAAGGCTGAAGGCTCACTTCATAGTATAACTTTATCAGGATGACATGGCTCCATACCTGTGGCTTAATAATGAGACGGTCAGGAAAGCAATTCATGCTGCGGAGGTAGGATTCGTACCTKTGATCAGTTTGTCCTCTCAGTAAAGACATTTGAAAAACTAGCTAGCTAGTCAATCCGCTGAATAATTAAGTTTGTTATTTCCTTGTAATCGTTGCATTAGGAGCGCGAGATTGGCAGATGGGATCTTTGCACAGATTSTCTTACATATCATGAAGATGCGGGGAGCATGATTAAGTACCATAAGAGGCTCACTTCTAAGGGCCTGCGGGTGCTTATATACAGGTTAGTTAATCACTCAGATTTGAGTTGGACTTAATTTTAGATAATGTAGGTGTCCAAATATTCATATTCTTTTGCAAAACCCTAACTGTCACACATTCTTCATACACTGTTTTAACATAAATCTTGTAGTGGTGACCATGATATGGTCGTGCCATATACCGCGAGCGAAGCATGGACGAGGTCGCTTGAATACAAAATCATTGACGAGTGGAGACCGTGGTTTTCAAATGCACAAGTTGCTGGGTACACTCCTCGTACTAAATACTAGATATTGCTATATATTGAAATTTAGAAAGTTAATATGCTATTGATTTTCAGGTTTACACAAGGCTATGACAAGAATCTCACCTTTCTTACTGTTAAGGTCAGCCCGTAAGAATTTAAAAGACCCTGTGCTTTATAATCACTAGTTAACAGTACAGTGGTGTTTTTATATACACATCCTCATAACAAAAAAAGCTGATTATCTGGTTGATCACCATCTTTCGTGTTCTCTGAACCAGGGCGCGGGACATATGGTACCAGATGACAAGCCAAGAGAAGCGTTGGACTTTTACAGCCGATGGTTGGAAGGAAAGAAAATATGAAAGGTATTGGCTTAGAACATAAAGTCTGAGACAGATACTAGTTGGCAGTCAATTTGTTACAGTTCGCTAAGATACGATCACAAGGCAGGTATAATTTGAAGTTTATATCTTGGATGATGCAATGTTGTTCAAATAACAGCTGAAATTTGTACTAGCTTTAATATAACATGTAATTAGCACTTGCATACAATAAATGAAGTGAACAAAACTACTCCGTACAATTTTGCAATGCTGAACTAGAAATTATTGAGGGACAGATGATCCCCTGGTAATCACATTTGAAGGTTTGTATAATAATCACCAATTAAGGCATCAATGAATCATAATGTAAAACATTAGTGATAATTATTTCCTGGATTCTTATTTGTTGATAATCTAGAACTAGTATGTTGGCTCTTCCATAAGCCCTGGGAAGCTCAAGAACATGTCATTTTCTTGATCCAACATCGCCTCCAAAAATGAGGAAGCATCTGAAGAAGCTAATATTGGCGAAGCAGCAGCTTGAGATGTATTATGATCAATTCCTCCGTTGTCATTATCTGAAAAGAACTCTGTCAAAGAATTATCTTCTAGATCTTGTYCCTGATGATGAGCTGGTTTGAACTCCTCGTCTAGGAGGAAATCATGCCAACTAAAACAGTCAGGGGACTTGGAAGCTTGCCCTGCATTATTATAGCTRGAAGAAGAAGCCAGTGTMGAATAGGTAATCGATGGTTTAGGGGAAGGTAAGCTTACAAAATCATAGCTATTATTGGATGGTAAATTAATAGTATTAGAATTCGGTCCCTCAGTGACAATGCTTATGGCCTGTAGTTGAGACAGAAGGTCTAGAGAGTTGCTGTTATTGCTACTTGCAGCATAATTGTTTTGTATAGGTGAGACAGTATGAGGCACTTGTGAGTTTGAGAGGAAAGTGTATGGTGGTGAAGCGGAACTTTCTGGTTTTGGAAGCGTGGATGTGCTAGCTTTTTTCAAGTCCCTTCTGATAGTTCCGATATATTTTGGGGTGTCGGAAGACCTTGAAACACCACCAATGTTCCCATAATCCGCYAGGATTTGGGAGAATGGTTTGTGAGTAATAGGATCAATCCCCATCTCACTGAGCTTCTTCCTTAACTTGGTATTCCAGTGGTTCTTTATGTCGTTTTCAGTTCTTCCTGGTAGCTGATGTGCTATTAAACCCCACCTAAATYCAAGATACAGATTTATGAGACTCAAACCTTTTGAATCAAAAAAGGGTGAAAAGTCTCAAAGAGGTCTAATTTTGAAGTATGTAACAACTAACAAGGGGCTGATGATGACATTGTACAGGTACATGTACTGGATTTGCTGCCGTTCATTTACTGCATTTTTTGCTTAACCCTATCAATTTAGAGCATCTGATCCGTTTTCCGGATCTAAGTTTGCTGCGGTTGAAGCCACTAAACGCTCTAGAAATAGGGTGTTTTAGAAGGCAGAGTGAGTTTACTCGTCGAGACAGGTTAGACTTTCTCACAGGTATAAATGTATGATCAGTAATGTAACTAGAAACTAGCAAAAAGGTGCAAACAGAATCAATTATAAGAAATTTAGAAGAGGTGATCAAAATCAAAATAGCATTCTTGAATGGAAAAGTGTGGATTTAAGTGCAAAAATACTGACCTGCTACCAACAGCAGCATGAAGCTTGATAATGAGCTCCTCTTCCTGTTCAGTGAAACCCTCTAAACTGAGATCAGGTCTCAGATAACTGTTCCACCTTGATCTGCAATTCTTCCCACATCTTTTTGTTCCTAATAAGGATTCTTTTGTATATTATCATGGAAATCAACCAAATATAACATAAATCAAACATTTCATAAATTATACTTGAATCAAATTACCATGTAATAACTCGAACTATACAACGGTGTGAGTACAACATTACAAGAAATACCTGTTTTCCTAGGTGCAGGACTCCAATTTGCAGCCCCATGCTTCGATACGTACGCGAATGCTGCGCCATCTTTATCTTCTCCCCAAGCTCCCTTCCTTACATTTAGTTTATCACAACAAGGAGATCTTACCATCTTAATTACCACTAAGTATAATTTTTCTGCATACAAATTATACTAATCTTTTAAACTTGTATATAATACCTTAAAATTTTAACTAATCAAGAGATCATGAAAGGAAAAACTTAAGAGAATAATGAAGGTTCAAAGTTTATGCTTCAAATGGTTTATTTATTAACTTTTTTTTGAAGTGGAATTGGTTAGAAATGAGTGACTTGAAATAACAAAAGCATGGGACTATTAGGAAGTCCCATCTAAGCTAATATTTCATGAAAAATGCATTGAAATAGAGATGATGAATCAAATGAAATGGATGAAATGAAAGTTTATAAATTTTTTTATATTTCTTTAAATGAACTTAACACTGCATGCATAATTTGCTTTGGCTATAGGGTAATGCAGGTTTAATTTGGGTGACTAATATGGTTGAAGTTGTAGATCTAAATTATAGTGACTTAAAATATGTATTTGTTTATTAGATTTGTTGGTTACATTTGTGAAAGATAATGGTTGTTCTTTAATTTGTTTTCTAAACAATCATAATTGTATGGAAAATAATACTCCTCACAATGTAAGAAATTACTCAAAAACCTCATGAAGAAGCACATTTCGAACTCCGCTATAGGTGTGGTGATTAAAGACATCTTTGAGCTCTCTAAATTATATACAAAGTATGTACTTCAATGGTGTATTCTTTTGAAGAGGATCGGAGGGAATGGTGTTGCGCACAAATTAGCTCACCTAAATAGAAGTTTTCATAGTTTAAGTGTGTGGATTGAAGAGGTACCAAGTAAGGTCATAAAATTCATTTTATAAAAAACAATTAAACTTGGTTTGAACCGAGCACAATAGATTACATCACAAGTTAATCAAATTTCTTCGATCCGAGCACAATAGATTACATCACAATTTAAATTTAAATTACATCTCAAATTAAACATCACAACTACTATAGTTCAAAATGTATTGTAATGTCAATATTGCACAATTAAAAATGTAATCTTCGGGAAAAAAAAAATATTATTCGTGAACAGTTTGATAAAGGCTCGATCAATATTTGGCAAGAACTTGGTTTGATCCGAGCTTAACTTGTTAACTTTCAAGCTTGATTGGCTTGAGCTAGAGTAAACTTAAATAAACATGAATTGCGTTTAGTTAAGTCTCGACTCGACTGATAGTCTGATAATAATCAATTAATCACCCCTATCCCCTACTTAAGTCATGAATCTCGGTAATTTAGAGTACGTCATAAGACAACAAATTGAGAAAAGAGGTTACATCTCAGTTTGTACTTGTGTTTAATTGCACAAATTGAATTTAATTAGTGTATGTATATGTATGTCCCAATTGACACTTGTACATTATGTATCCCATACATCAAACATGGTCAAGAAATTCATTGCATAAAAAAATAAAAACAACAAAATCCAATGAGGCTGCCTTAGAAGCCAAATCATTACCATTTCTCTTTTGTTGCAAAATTTGAAAAATGAGAATAATGAGCTTTTGTAACTAATAAGTAATACTACAYTACTTGTTTCTGTATTAGTACTCCATTGGCCAATATGATGCCACAATACCAATAGAGTGCTTGCGTCGTGCATTTTGTGAATCTTGCTTCGCGTCATTCGCTACATTCTTAGCCCTTAAGAAACACAACCCTAATAACAAGAAAAAAATCTAAATATCAATAAAAAACAGAAAACGGAAAATCGTGATCGGGATAGCGGACCAAAAACTATGAGGTTGATGTAATCTATTTACGTGGTGACCTTTAAAAAAAAATATATTATCCGACTTTTAAATCTACCAAAACTCAAAGTCGAATTGTTTTAAATAAAGAAGAAAAAAGYCATTAGTGATACAAAGGGAGTCATTTTTAAAATAATGAGGTACTACCGTACTAGAAGAGATTTAATTTAAGTTTTGGACATTCACAAGTAGAAAAAATTATCAATGACGACCCATGAAGTGTTATTAGTCTAATAGCCTAATAGGGAGTTAAGCTTGAAAGTCCAGTACAATGGATTAATTCGGATTACAGTACATCACAATAAGTTTAAATTTTCCTTCCCCATTTGCAATTTGCATTGTATTGTTCTTGTGACTCATTTTCACAAAACAAAAATGAAAAAACTATTTGAACTAGTATTAATTCGGATTGAAAAGGTTATCATGTACAACATTAATTTAGTGGCTAACATTGATTGGTTTTCACATGTATATTATATATTATGAAGTACGGAGTATATTAATTGGTAGTCCATTTCTTTGAATAGAAATTAAATCACATGACCTAATTACGATTTGACTCTGCCCATACTTAATGATGATAACTTTATATAAACTAATCGAGTCATATAAAATACATTTCATATGTATTCATTGCCTTTCAAAAAAATTAATATCGTACATGTCTTGTAAAAAAAAAAAAAATAACATCGTACGTGTTCATCATCTTTCCGTGCGTAATAAGTTGTACTCCATATGAAAATTAATTGTCAAGTGTTTTTTTTATCTATAACACATACCTCTTAGTATTTAGTACTCCGTATTTTGTATTTGCGTATACCTAGAGTTAGGTGCATTTTAGGGTTTCTTTGCTCGTTTATTTATTTGCCTCTTCACTGACTCATAGTAATGTACTTCCTCCGTTTTTTTTTACTTGTTACGTTTCTTATTTTATAGACATTTTTAGGCAAAAATTCCCTGCCGCTAAAATCAAATAATGCTACAACTTTAACTTGAATTATTATTRGAGGCTTTTAACTTGATGCAAAATTCCTAATAACATTTTTTGTCCATACTATTATGCGGCAATCAAATAAAATAACATATAAAAAGAAAACGTATAAGACGAACAATTATATGTTAGATTGTTGTTCATTGAATTACGGAGGTCGAATGAATGTTGCAAGTTATGCAGCCCACTTGGACACATTATCGGACGAGTCGCATGTAGAAATTCCGACCAAATGCCAACCAACATTTACATACATACATTAATTAATTAATATTAATATTAATGCTTTGAAAATCCATTCATTATTAGTAGTATATAATAGCTTTTTCCATTATATATTACTAGTATTTGATGCACGCGATGCGTGCTTCATTATTTTTTAAAAAGCTTTACGTTATGGGGGAAATCATATTTATATATCATAGTAGTTGTAAACTACTATAAGCACGCGATGCGTGTGGTCAGTTTTAAAATTAAAATTAAGCAAATATGTAATTAAAAAAATCATGTAATTGGGTATAATTTCAAATTAACAATGGCTGTGAGTTATTAATGATTTCAAATTTTCGATGCAATTTTTCCTTTTCAATTGAATCTTCCGACAAGAGATTAAATGTTAATTACATTGACATACAAATAGTATTATTGAAATACATAATAAATTAATAGAATATTTAACAATATGATTTTCAAAAATAATTGCATGCAATGATTAACTGATTCATGTAGAAAAAGAATAGTATATGGTATTAATGTATTTATATTTGAATTACTAATTAATTAAAACTTTTTTCAAAATAATTTGCAATGTTTAAGTGATTCAATGGAAAAATTAGTCAATGTAATTAATGTATGTTTATTGAATGTATTTTACATCAATTAATTAAATTTTCTTTTTTATTTAGTACAAAAAGTACAAAAAAATAAAGAGAAATTATATTTTTAATTAAGGCAATTAAGTCTTTTACATCATTAAGGTATTTACGTATTTAATAGGGGGGACACCATTGCTCCCCCCTTAGCTTATATAATAGAGATGCGTTAATTATTGACGTTAGTTCTACTAATCATTTTTATACATTGAGATTATCGCCTGGTGTCCTGTATGGCTGTATATTATATCCATTTGTTTCGGTGTAGTTGAATACATACATTATTAAAGTCTTGACATGTGGTTAACAACAATGGGGAAAATTTTGAATAGTAAATAAAGACATGTATTCTAAGATTTTTGTGTTTCCATACAATGATGAGCTCCATATGTATATACTTCATCCGTTCCAATATATTGCATCAAGGAGTGTTTTACAAAAATTAAGAAAGTACACCCTAAAAGATGATATTATATTCTATATTCTATAATAAAGCAAATTCCTCACATCTACCATTTTTTCCTCCCAAAAATCCTCCAAACACCCTTTAATTAGTGTTGTATAAAATGTAAAAAATAATAATGGTGTAGATTAATAAATGTGCTTTGAAAATAAAAGTGTAAACAATCATTAATGGATGCGTAATTATTAAAAAATTAATTACAAGTGGTACCACATTTTAGATATTTACATTTTAAATATATAAAATTTCGATTTATATTAATAATTAATAATAATAATAATAATAGTAATTCATAATTCACTTACAAACTGAATAAATTCACTAAATTTGAAAAATATCAAATTAGTGTCAACAAATTTTTTTCCTCTTTTATATGTTATTTCTTTCTATCACTCATCATCACAGTCTCACTTTCTTATCTTCATTTTCACACCACATCTAATTGAGCCTAGTAGTTTTGTGTAATACTCTTTGTTGCCATAAAAAGGAAGAAAGTATAATAACAAGAAAGAGATCGAAAAAATGTTGATTAAGGAAGAAAATCCACATGCAAGTGGGGTTTACCACATTATTTTAATATATTTATGAAGGTATAATGTAATTTATGGTAGAGACCATTTATGAAAAAAAAAGGAAGAAAATATTTTGCAACTTACTAAATAGGAAAATGATGCCAATAAAAAAGAACAAAGAAAGTATATGATAATTTTATTTCTTACTCGGGAAATAATTTATCCATTATTATTATAACTCTGTATTTTATCGAAGAATGAAAAACATTGTACTTTGTAAATGGTTACATTTATTTTTTTTTTTGTTATTTTTGCGCCAATGAACCACAAAAATAGTTATAATTACGTACATGTGAGGATGGAGGATTCAATCCTACGACCTATTGTACATACTACGTACACATGCTTTCAGTTTTAACCTTTAAATCAAATACGGAGTAGAAGAAATTTGGAGGCTAAAAGGTGTATAATTAGGCATTGTTCTCGTCAACTTATTTCAATAAATTTCCGTAAAAATAAGTTCGGTTCAGTAAAAATAAATTCAGTTCAATAGTAATGAGTTCAATTCAGTATAGATAAGTTCAATCCTTAATAAAATTGTTAAGATTTTAGTAAAAATAAGTTCAGTTCAGTACTAATAAGTTCAGTTCAGTGCTAATAAGTTTTGTTCAATAAAAACAAGTTCAGTTCGGTAAATTTCAATTAACAAGAACATGATCTTAGTCTGTATTTGTACTCGTATATACCCCGTATTAGGGAGGCTATGAATTTCGTGGTTTGGTTCCGTTGGTATTACGTGGATTGACGAGGCGAAAGTCAAAATGGGTTGGATAATTAGTGGCACTTTAGTTTTTTGTTTTCTGTTTTTGACCTGGATAACAAGCAAATGAAAATGATTGGTCATATGCCATACAACCATGCAAATTAAGCAACTATATATTACTCACATTGTATTATTGTAAGTTTGTAACGAAAATTTTGTATAATCACAACATCAATGGGATACTTGGATCCGATTATCCGAGTCAAGGGTGGATAGTCCTTTCATAATACGAAGTAATAATAATACTCCGTAATTGAAAATCTAATTAACTAAATTYTCAAACTAATAAATTAATACTACATTTGAAAAAAATAATCTAGAATCATGCAATTTTGAATAATTTGAAGATAGAATTATTCGTAAGTCGTGTTCTCGTCAACTTATTTCAATAAATTTCAGTAAAAATAAATTCCACCAGTTCAATAACAATAAATTCAATCCTTAAAAAAATTGTTAAAATTTTAGTTAAAAAATAGTTCAACAAAATCTAATTGAAGAGATAACTGGGATTTAGTGAGAAGTCTGAGAACCTTTTGAATATTTAAAGAAGAGAATGAAAGCTTAATTGAATGTATATTTAATTTTATAAATTTTATATCGCTTTGAGCTGTTATTTTTAATCTCAGAGAATTTATATAAAATCATGCCTTTTACAGCATGATACTTCGTAAATTGGAAAAAATTGGTTGACCCACTTGGGTCTTATTCCTAACATAGGTAATGGCGTAATGAAAATTATGATATTGGAATTCAACTTGGTTTAAATACTAGTAATTAATGAGGAAAAAGACCCTATTGTGACTTGTGAGTGCTCTAAAGCCTTTATTTTTCAACTTATCATTAGTCTTATTCATCTAGTACTTTCAATTTAGTTTAGCGTAGTTTTCTACCATTTAATTTGTGATCYGTTAGATGTTACCCGCGATACTTCATATAATGCCCGCATATTTTCATACGAGTGGTATAATTTTGTAGTATAGCTCCTCCCTTAATGGCTTAGGGTCTYTTTACATTAATTGAACTAAACTGAACTTAATGAAGCTGAACAGAACTTAACGAAGTTGAACTAAATTGAAATATTTAACTTTGAATTAATATTAATCTTGGGATCAATATATAACTATTTAACTATATAATAATGAGATTAATATTTAACTATTATTGATAATATATCTTTGGATTAATATTTAACTTTTTAACTTAGCTTAATATTTAACTTTGGATTTAACTATTAATCATAATACAGGGTATATCTTTGGATCAATATTTTACTATTATTAATAATACAGATCGGAGTAAATCTTTGGATTAATATTTAAATATTTAACTTAGTTTAATATTTAACTTTGAATTAATATAAGACTTGGGAGTAGTATTTTACTATTACTGTTGTAGCAAAGTCTTGGCTTGGCACGCTACAAGATTCCTCTGCTGCAGGGTTCAGAGAGGGTGGAGCTTCCCGTCAATGCTACTTCGATGGGAGCTGACCTTGATTGGAACTGCGACGTTGGCTTGGCACTTAAGAGTCTCGACGCTCCTTAGCACCTGCAAGAAGGAGAATAATCCTTTTGGATTATCTCCCCTCCGATGCCTAAGTAAGTAAAGGAAGGAGGTAAAGTAATAAATCAATTGATGTGAGAAGAGAGTGTAGAGAGATAAAGTTCTATACTGTTAGTATGAATTCAATGCTCTCAAATGTTGAAAAATTGTTGTTAATTATGAGGCTCTCAAGGGGATTTATGAAGGCTTTGCCTTGTACCTTGGAGGGCTTGGATGGTGACACTTGTCAACCATCCTAGGCGTAGAGCAAGTCTGTTTTGCTTGCTTAAGCATTTAAGTTTACGGGGGCGTCGTTTTAGACTGGAGTATACGGAATCCAGAGGCCACTTGACTCTCGCACGTGGCATTGTCTTGAGCTGTTGGACTCTCGTACCACTTTTTAAGACGACACGTGGCTTACGTGCCACATCATTGCCCCCTCAAACACTTCCATATACGCTTGACTGAGGGTTTATAGCAATTTCTATGTGCGGAAATAGAATTACCAGAAGCTTCTCTCGATGTTTGTGTCTCATCGATCTCTACAGGGGCACCTTCGATGTGGCGTGCGCCAGGTTCTTTAAGAAATAAAAACAGTTATTTCCCATGGTTTCGGGATGACATCCGCTCACTTTTGCGTTCTGAACCCCAGCTTTGGAAAATGACCGTCTGGCTGGTTTACTCATGGGCTAATTCCAGCCCAAAGCTCTGTGTTTCCTTCTTCCTTCTCTTTTTTTTTATTTCCCGCCGCAATTCTGGGCTTTCAAATTCAAATCAAAGCCCAACCCTGTTTTTTTCTTAAATAAGGCGTGGGAAGAAAAATGGTTGCTGAATCATTATTTCGTCAAATTTTCTCTGTGTCTGCTCTCTTATTCCTTTAAATTTTCTTCTCGTCTTCAGTTGAGTGCTGTTCAAGAAGTCCTCCGCCAGTTTTCGTCTGTCACCAGCTTTCTTCCGACAAACATCCATCTACGTTCGTCAGATGTAAGTATAGTTTTCCCTTCAATTTTGATTTTCTCCACGGTTTTTACAACATAATAACCAATGGCTTCGTCGTTCTCGTCGCTTATAGTCGGAGTGTTCGGGCTTGCGAAGGCCCAGCCAACATCTCCGGACTCTGTAGACCCAGGTTCTTCGATGTCGCCCGAATATATCCTTCGAACCTTCAGTAAATAAAGTGAACCAACCCAAACTACTCTCCCTATTGCAGATTTATTAATGCCAAGGTGAAACAAGACACCGGGTTCCAGGTATAGTAAGTAGACGATTGAAAGAGACCCAAGACCCCTCTTCGCATTAGATGAGTGACACGATGACATTATACCGAATTCTTTGACCTTACTTTCTACGGAGGAGCGTTCTGCGGTGACCTCCGCCCAAACCTCCAGTGGCGAAACAACTAATATCCATCCCGAATCCTTCAAGGTTCCGAGCATGATCCTGAACTTGCTGGCGATCCAAAGTGGAAGTGTAGTACAATGTTGATATAAGCGAACAAGCATCAAACTGATATTCCCCAAGAAGGGATGCGCATCGTGATGCCTCCTGAAACACCTTCGCTCATACAAGATGTGGTGGACTCTGGACTAAGGTGCCGTTAGGAAATTTCATCATCTTCTTGCCCTATGGAAGGTCTGTCGCAAACTAACCCCCACACTCGATGGTCCAATCTGGGGTACTCGCCGACCTTGCAAAGCGCGATCGAGGATATGCCCCTCTTGGTTCTTTGTGCGAATGCACACGCTGACAAAAACAATAAATGCCTGCAGTTTACCAATGGCAAATCCGCGATGGTTACATGACTGCCTCGACAATCGAAACAAGTGCAATTGTCGGAAACAGATTCTTCTACCTCTCGCCAACGAGAGGGTTGTGAGCAAGGTCTTTCGCTGTGGACAAGAGAACTCCTAATCGTGATAGCTCCAACGAGTTGGGAACCTTACTCAACGAGGGAGAAGCATTGAAAATACTTCACCTCGAAGCCGTATGCTTAGTCGACGGAGCACTAGGAGCTACATTCGCAGTACTGGCCCCCTCTTAGAGTTCTTCGAAGTCAAGTAAACTTCCTGTATGGTTTTCCCTAATATGGACTAAATGGCAAGATGTACTTCGCATTTCCTTAATTCGAAGTCCTGTATCGCAGTGTTAACTTTGTTGTTCTTTCCATCCAGATGCATACGATCATTGCCTGACATTCAGAAGGCCAACAACTGCATCCAAAACACGATGCAATTGCTCGGGCAAATATCTACTTTAAGAAAAAAATAAAACTTCTGTAAGTCACTTATTAAAGCTTATAGTATCCTTTGAACTTTAGGGGGGGAGTGCTAGTTATCCACCTCAGTGCTACACTGATTTGCTTCGCAACTTCCTCACTTATTTTCTCCGTTTGGTCATAGTTGAGAACTACAAACGGCACTGTCCATGCTACACCGGTTTTGCTTCGCAAGCCTTTCCCTTCATTTCCGATTTCGTTGAAGGACTTCGAACGATCAGCCCAGTTTAGTAAAACCCGTCGCTAGTGTCCAATCACATCACCAGATTCGCTCTTTCTAAGTTGTCGAAGGTCACCAAGCTTACCAGTGGTCTCGCACTTCCCGTATACATTGCGGATTGAAAAACCAAGTTACATGTTAAGTGTACTTCGCCCTTCCTCTTGTTGTTGGTGATCGCGATGTGCACCTAGCGTCGCTTGCAGATTTTTCTTTCGCATTTGCTTCAAAACCTTGCCATTTTGGCGAGGAAAGTGTAGTGACACTGAGGTACGGTCGCAAACTCCCTCATGCTTTTTAGGGAATTTCCAACAGTGCACATCGAGTCTTGGGCTCTCTTCGACAACTTCATTAGCCCTTTGATTATCGCGAAGAAATTGTTGTATCTGAGTACCTCGCATATTCCGACTATTTGCGAAGTATTTAAGTTGTTTCCTTTGTATGAGCTAACATGTGAAAATTCTCTGTGATTTAGATCTCCAGCCTCACGTAGTTGAAGATCAAGACGAACGTCGCGGAAAAAACCACTAAGAGACTCCTTACCAAAAGCTCACACTGATGTGGTGAGCGAATTCTGGATGACCTGGAGAGGTGGGGAGAGCTTCCGACCCCAGTTTCAAAAACCAGCGGTTCGCATCTATGCGAAGAGTTGAAGGCGTCTTCGCAGATACCGGTACTTCATCAAGCACCGGAAACCCTTCTTTGTCTTCCCCTTCGGGAGATCTCCCTACAAACGATGATCCTGTGAGCATTAAATTATGCAACACCTCTATGGCAAAGGTCTAAGATTCCCATAATACTCCCTTCTTCCAACGAGATATCCTTTAACTAGGGCGATGATACCAAATGTCGAGCAAGACCCTACCTCTCCTAATAAGACTTGCAAGATTTGTGAATCGAGTATACGACGACGAAGCTTGCATCGTCAAAACACTGAGGTTCAGCAGACCCTTCTTCCCACACCACGACTATGGGGAATATCGAAAGATCATGACTTTTTCGAAGTTTATATCGAGGATGAAGAAACGTCGTTCCTCCCTTTCTACTCCCATTTCCCAGGCCCTCTGCCCACGCAAAGCCAGACAAAGATATTCCATTCAAGGCTTAAGGCAGCACTCCGCCAAGAACGCCACTATTCTGCGGACCTAGCATGGACCAAGCCAATGAATAGAGACTGGATAGAGAGGACACGGTCCTCAGGGCTTCGCAGAGACTTCCCAGCTCCCTAACAAAAGAATCTAAAGAATGTGTAAGGTGCTCTTCGGAGTATCTGGCACATTGCTGTTCTAGACGAAGCTCGCTGAGCCATCGAAGGTTGGTTTGCTGAGGTAAGAACTAAGCACTTAGTCAAATTTCATTCTTATTTCCTTTCTTTCTTACTAACTTTTTCAACCTGAATTTTCGTTCGCATGGCCATGGGAGGCGTGACGTCTGCAGAGCAATCCGTCACTACCGCAGAAGCTAGATATAAGACTGTTATCAGAACGCGTGTACACATTCGCCTCAGCAACCACCGCCATTCCTTAGACAACTCTGAAGCCTAACCTAGAGATTGTCGATAGCTTGCTGACGTCAGGAGCTTTCCAAGCCCTTCGAGTTAACAAGAAGGCGAAATAGCTCACGCTCTTAAAAAGGAGAATGCTAAATCTTGCGGAGGATGAAAGCTCTATTCCGAATGCACAGTGATGCAAGGAAGGCGGAGATGGATCCCGCCAACGAAACTAAGCAAGTCTGAAGGGCCAAGTACGATGGAAGGAGCTCGCATCGCAAGGAGGCACCTTCAACTTCTGACTACCCTCCAACCTTTCAAACAAGCACAAGGCTTTCAGGGAGTGGAGAACAAGTGACAAAACGAGAGAAAGGGATCAAAAGTATAGGCTCTACATACGATGCTTGGAGCTTATGCCTTCAAGATGATTACCCCTTCGATCCTGAAGAACCCTTCAACTATGTCGAGGAGTGTCCTTAATAGAAATACTCCCTTCCTCCGACCTGAGAAGCCTCAGCCTTCGTTCTTTACGTCGTTTGAGGACGAGACGAAATAGTCCCTTCGCGTCTTGCGCCCGACCTCTCGCATTTTTTGTTTTGCCTTTTCTCTCTTTTCCGAAGTCCGTTGAATATATTTACCAACTCTTCAAAATATTTTGATGCACTAAACACTTAGTAATTTTATTACTAAAATTACATTCTCCGAAGCTCGTGGCTAAATTACTAATCCAATGGCCTGCCCACTTGTGAATTCAATGTTGCTCCTTAGTACCTTGCTTTGAATGTTTTATGTCTTTCATTTATTTAATTGTACTTCGCTCTCCAACTTCCCTTCCCTTATATCTTTGCAACACTTAAGGTTCGGAATTCTACATTACCACTTGATTTTGTCAGTATGCTTGACTGCGATGAAATAGACGCATTAAACCAATATAGTTCACATATTCCATTGACGTATCACTCTCACTTCTTTAGTAATTGCAGAAGGAAAATAGGTGATACACGAAGTGTACGTTCGCACCTTCCACCTAGCCCTCACTCCTCTTTATCTACGATAAGAAATAGGATGGACACAGGATTTCATTCGCACCATCCACCTAACAAGTCAGTCTTGAGTTTCCACACGAATCTTTAGTTATTAATTGAAGCAATTATGTGGCTTGAGACCTATAGGTGTTTCAAAGTCCAATCAATCATACTAGTGCCCATAAACTTGGAGATGAGTGATATATTCCAATCCTTCGCATGCCCTTCGCATATGTCATTGTCAGCGCTTCCACCAGGTCTCAACATCCTTGCCCTTCCAAGATTTATTAGTCCTCCCTCGCACTGGTTAAAAATCTGGCCCTTTGCAGGTTATAAGATCCTGCCCTTCGCAGGTTAAGAATCCTACCCTCGCAGAGTTGAAAAGATCCTCCTCTTCGCAGGTTATAGATTCTTGCCCTCGCAGGTCATAAGATATGTCCTACGGTCATCAGGTCCTGCACTTCGCGGGTTATAAGTCCTGCCTTCGCAGTTTAGAGTTCTTATTGCAAACCATGAATTCTGTTTCCTACATACTATTCGTTCCTTCGCAAAAATAAGACCTGTCCTCGCAAGTGGTATTTGCCCTTTTGTGAATTTTGAGTTACCCTCTTATAATGTTCACATAGAATCTATCGAACGTAGGGACGTTTGCCCTCGCAGATGGTTATCTTAACTGCTTGCGATCGTTTAGTTTACTTATGAAAACGTATATTAAACTACCTTATGATTTTAATTATAGAAGGAATACACCTGCCCTTGTTTAAGGGTCATATATTGTTCTAAAGATTGTTCCCTGTTCAAACATTCATACACAGTGTGAATGGTTTAAAGTGATTGAAGCGTTCATTCAATCTTACTTCAAAATTACATAGCCCATTGACAGATTCTGCTAATTGCTTACATTCAGCCTAACATTGTGATTTTTTTCAAATTATGCAGTTTCCAAGGTGAACAATCGCTGTCAATTGCATCTCCTGCGTAAGATCCCATCACGGAGACCTTCACAATTCCTATATGGGCCTCCCGTTTGGATAGTATTCCCTACCTCCTATTGCTCGACCTTGTGATCCATTTTTTCAAGACTTAGATCCCCAGCTGAAACGTCAGGATTAACCCTTTTTGTACTCCTGACATCTGTAAGTAATAATTTTTTCGTAAAGTGGGTGCCCCTGACCTCTTGGTATCAATCAAGACTTGTGCCTCATTGCTTCTCAATTCCCTCTTCCGTATATAGAGCATGACACGCAATGTTTTCATACATTTCATGTGAACCACTTATCGACCAAGAATCGAAGTGAACAGAGTTTCTCCAGTTGAATTCCTTGTGTGGTGTTCTGATGGACCATAAAACATTGAGACGTCCTCAACCCATAATCCTTGCACTACCAACTTTCTTGATCCATTGCAGATAATTCTTGTTGAACGTCCACTTGCCCATTGGCTGGGTGTGCTACAACGCAAAGGTCACTTTACCCTATCTATAACATTGTGAAGAACATGGAGTCAAATTGTGGGTCGTTATCCAAACACTATTGGATCGCGGCATCCAACCTAGTATGATATTTTCCACAGGAAGCCTTGCAACACTGAATCTTGATATCTCATTGCTCCGCTTCCACCACATTAGTAAATAATCCACGCGCACGATAAAAATTTCTTTGCCCCGCGCTTGGGGAGGTCCCAAATAATCTACCCCCCACTTTGCGAAGTAGTGATAAAACCGGATGACAGAGAGTTTATTGGTTTTATGAAGTCCCATGAATTTGACACTTCGAGCATTTCTTGACAACAAGTTCCATGCATCCCCTCTTATGACGCCATAATATCCAGTGCGGAGCCTTGTCTGCTATTGCCCGTTGCACCCAATATGAGAACCATCATTGCCCTTGATTAATGTCATCCAGGGACCTCGCCCCTTCCCAGTCTGATGCATTGAAGAACGGAGAGAGACAACTTATTGTACAATTGTCCGATCCATAGACAAACCAAGCAGTCCCGGCCTTCACTACTTTCGCCTTCTGGAATCAAGGAGTACCCGTTGCTCATATTCAATGATTCATCCTCCAGGTCCCGCGGTATGAAGTGAATCTCCTCTCGTTCATCTATACTCTTCGATCCTCACTTCCCAAAAGACAGGATTTGGAGAATCCCCTGTGGAACTTGCAACTGATAGGCTTCGCTATATTTCAACCGAGGGTACTTGTACCAGATGAAGTGGTCTAAACCCTCCGTTTTCCTTTTTACCATCTCCAAGTAGCGCATCATGTTCTCATCTCTTGCTTCGTATTCCCCATTCACCTGGCTAACCACCAATTGAGAGAATCACACATGGCATCAGATTTCGTGCCCCAGCTGCCTTACACATTCGATCCCGTTCCACTAGCGCTTCATATCTGCTTCATTGTTTGATGTTTGGAATTTAATCTCAGAGTACTCAAACGTATCTCCTTCGAGGACTTAAACAAGACCGCCCCACAACCATTTTGGTGGAAATCCATCGACAAATATGAAGTCCAAACATCGCTTGATGTTCAACCGGTGGGGTCTTGTTAATTCTCAATGAAGTCCGCCAGTGCCTGACCTTTAATGGCTTTCCTAGGTCAAACTCAAGATGAAACCGTTCAAAGCAATAGCCCATTTCAACATCTTCCTGATGATTCCCACTTGTCAAGGGGTGCTTGATGGCTGGTCAGTGTAATCACAATCTTGTGAGCTGCAAGTAAGGACGAAGCTTCTTACTATCCTCATAAAGCCAAACCAAACTTTTCTCCGTTAGCATAGCGCATCCGCCTCCTTGCAAAACGTGACTCACAAAATAATCGGTAACTGGGTGCCCTCTTTCCGCTACAACACCACGTGAGACTGCAGTTTAGACACGAAGATACAATATACAATGTCTCTCCCTCCTAGACTTACCAGACGGAAGAGATGAAGATGGTCTTGAGTTTAGGAAAGCCGCTTCAGCTTCCTCACTCCATTCAAACTAACACTCTTTTGATGGCTCGGAAAAGTAAGTGACTTTTATCTCCTGATTTGTAGAAATTTTCCTAACGTGCCAGCACCCCGTTAACTTATGTACTTCCTTGACGTTTCTTGGAGATTGCATGTCGAGAACTGCCTTACTTATCCGGATTTGCCTCGTACTGCCAGTTCAATCAACAAATCCCCAAAATTTTCCCGAGTACCCAAAACCACTTCTTTGGATCTTAGCTTCATACCAAAGTGTCGGAGTTACGAAGGTCTCCCTTAGTCTCTAACATGATCCCCTTCTTCTCACTTTTGATGATCATGTCATTAATGTAGCTTCCACGTTCCTTCCAAGCGTTAGCGAAGTGGCGTTACACATCTTTTGGAAGTTTGCAAGGGCATTCCTTAGCCAAATGGCATCACCCTGTAACAATACAACCCATTGTCAGTGACAAAGGCTGTCTTGTCTAGTCTTCCTCCTTTAGGGATTTGATGATCCTGAGTAAGCATCAACGAAGCTCATGACTTTGCCCGCTGTGGAGCTACCACTTATCGATCTAGGAGTGGAAAATATCCTGAGGCAAGCTTTGTTAAGTCAGTGTCATCACAACCATTTCCATTCGTTGGTTTTGGAACCAACCGTTGCGACCCATTCGGATATGACATAGAAGAATAAACCCCATCAGAAAACTTCTTCACCTCCTCATCAGCTGCTTTGCTACGCACCGAGCCTAGTTTCTCTTTTCGTTTGATGGCTCATTGTGGGGTCTACATTTGACTATGTTGGGCGATCTTTGGATCAACCCCGGCATCTCTCCACAGAGAGGAAAAACATCCTTATAGTTCTTAGCAGAACTTGAGCCCTTTTCAACTTCTCACCCATAGCTTCACCAACCTTCACCGTCCTTTCTGGATGTGAGGTCAATGGCAAAGTCTTCCTGTCGGCCCCTTTTCAGTCGAGAGATAGAGGCAAAACCATGAATGCCATGGCTCTTGTGGTTAGTCCAATGCACCATTAGGACTTCACCTGCTTTCCGTTTTTCTGAACTCTCTTTTCCCGACGCTCTGCTAATCCTTCTCTTCTGCCCCAGCAAGTGTCACAGTGGAGGTAACACTCTCTGGCAACTTGCTAATCACCATAGTTATTCCTATCTTGCCTTCATCACACAAACTTCATTAACATGAGATGTGTAACCACCACTTTTGGACGCGTTCAAGGTTGGACGTCCGGCACATGTTAGCTGACATTCTGGACTACCAAAAATTAACCTTCATATGTCGGCACTTACTTCCTTTCCCATTCGGAGAGGTAGGGTCACAGTCTCTACTATTGGATCACACACCACCAATCCAATGATCGAATTATGAAAGGACTAGGCTTTCATCGTTGTACTTCAGCTTTTGAAGACATTCGAAGCTAATGATATCGAGAACTCCCTTGTCAATGAGGATTCGACGGGACGCTTATCTGCGACCTTCTTTTACAATGAGGGATCATCATGGGGTGTTTACCTCCCCACGATCCTTCTCGCAGAGAGAACATGCGGGATATTCTTTAGCATTGCTTCACTATCAACAGCCATACTGGGGTCCCGAAGCTCTCCCCACCGCTGCATTGGCTGCTTGCATATCTTTTGGCCCTCACGGTGTGGGTCCTCCCCTGCAAACCTCCGAATCAATGAACTATTCCGGTCGGAATATTCCTGTGGGCATCATCCTTAGATGAGGGTTTTTTCATAAACGCTTGATGAATCTTCTCACCTTTCCTTGATGCGCTAAATGATCCATGGTTCTTTGTAGCGTGAAGTAATTCCAGTAACAGACCAACGTCTTTGTGGAATTGACATATTTGGACTTACCCGATATCCAACTCGATTTATTGATGGGGGATCTTCTATGTCACATCTGCTAACTTCTTTGTACACGTGGAAAAGATCTTTTGGTTATTCCAGCTTGTAGGGTGTCGTTGAATTTTTCTTCTTTCTAGCTGCTCCTTTTTAGAGTTCCCTCTTCCTCTATGTTCCAGGTGCAGACCTTCTTCTTGTATGACCAACATTGCGATGCACCTGATTTACTTGAGGCTTGGAGGAGGAGAGTTACCTTCTCTTTGGCCTTCTTAACGGCGCAGACTTTCTTCGGCATATAAATCCATCTTCTGCTTCCCTCTCATTCATTCAAATCTTGACCTTTGCCATTAATGTAGACCCGGGCCACCCCGGGGGCGCTTGGGCCTACATCGATGTGTGTTGGGGGCTTGACCATAGAATCCGCACGTGAGTGCGTGGGGGAGTGTGTCGAGTAAGGGATCGCCACCGTGCCTATTAAGGTTAATCACGGCGCTCGAAACGTTTGGTGCCTAAAATGGCCCCATGTCCGATTCAGATAACAGTTCGTGGGTTAGTTCGGACATGGTACGGATTAATTACCAATCCGCCGCATGTAGCGCCTCTACTCGGTCTCATGTATATCATAAACACGATTATGATGTACAACATCTTAGCAATTTGAAACTTATTGTGTTCTAACCTAAAGCTACTAGTGGGTCTATTATGCAACAAGACTTCTACAATGGTAGCGATCACTTGTTGTTAGTCAATATTAACAAGGAATCTAGAACACGGTTGTCATAATTATCTGACTTTATGTGTTCGTGTATTCCGGTCTTATTTAGACAAAATATACAAAGCGTTGGCACAAAATTATTACGATATATAAATATACATCATCCTCCTGTTCGCTGCAAACAAACACAATCGTTAGATATAATGAATATAATGAAAACGCCGTTCGATCGACGCTAAACAAGTCAAAAAACATGTTAGTATTGAAGATAATAATAAGAATGACGAAAATGAAAATGACATTGATAAAAACGAAAATGAGAAGATTAATCTACGTATTACATTGAACAATTTAAAAGTGGATTCTACATTTTATAATTGAATTAGAACTCGTAACAATTATTATCAAGTTAAAAGGATGCGAAATGAAGGTTTTGGGTGAGTAACCTCAGATTACCTTGATTTCGCTGTCAATCGCATTTGAAGAACGCAGAACTCGTATTTTGTATGTATTGATAGTGAAAGAGAGTATGAATGAGAGAGTAAGGATCGCAAGTGTATAAGCTCGTAACGTCTGTAGTCTTCCCGTTAGAGTGAGCAAAGAGGTATTTATAGGCACGAAAACCAAAAAACGACCGTTATGCTCAGAGAGAATATACGCTCAGAGGAGCGTATTATCGCTAAAGCGGCGTATTATCGCTCGACGAGCGTATATATGCTTCTCAGAGCGTATATACGCTCGATATTTCTACCTTTAAATCTGTTCTTCTGATTCTTCTCGGATTCGATGAACCTAGACGCCCCCTTCGCAAGAAATACGTTCTAAACATTCGAGTATTTTTTGGTATTTTTGAATATTTTCTGATTTTTATGTATTTTTTGCGATTTTGATTTGTAAACATTGTAAAATTCATAGAAAATTATAGAAAATCGAAAAAATAATCTTAAAATACTGGTGAACTCAAAAAAAATGAGAGAATGCAATGAAAAGTGAAATTATGAATCACCAATATAAATTATTTAAAAAATCCTAAACTAATAGAAAATTCTAGAATAGAAAAATAAATAAAAGAATAAAGAAAATACTTTTTTGCCTCTTATTTGAACCTTTGCCTCATGATTTCGAGCATGACTTCACATATTTTGATTTTTTACGAGTTCAGCTGCCTTTCAGAATCAAATCGATCACGAAACGTGGTATGTTTCATCATCGGTTACTCATTTGGGAGACACGTTGGGTGTCTACACTACCATTTGAATTGAAGGTGCTGTCCAATCCAATCTTGATAGAATTTATCTAGTACTCTCGGTCTGGTAGATCAGGGGATTTGAAGAGTCTCATTGTTGAAGCGTTTGACGTAGCTTCTTAAACTTTCATTGGGTCGTTGTTGAATTCTCCCCAAATGTAAGCTGCTTTTTTGCTCTTAYCGATACGRCATGAAATGATGAGTAAAAAGAACAGCTAGTTCATTGAAATTATGAATGGAACCTGTTGGGAGGCCTCTAAACCACCTTTGGGCTAACCCTTTGAGGGTAATCGGGAAATATTTGCACCATGTTGCGTCATCAGCTTGTGTGGTCAGCATGAGATGTTTATACATCGCCAAGTGATTGTCTTGATCGGTGGTTCCATCATAAGCATCGATGGAAGGGAACTTAACTTTCTGAGATTGTGTTGCCATCAAAATAGAAGCAGAGAAAGGACTCTTARCGGTGAGGGGAAGTCCTTGCAACCTCCCCTCCGTCCTTTGGGACGGGAACCCYAATCCTACGTTCTGGTTAGCACCGCTTCGGTGATAACCCCCACTTCGGTGGGAACGAACCTCTGGTTCTTGATCTTGATGGCGTTCTGTATGATGGCTGGTGGAATGATGTGTAGGTCCATGCGTTCTAAGAGAACGATGAGAGGGATCAGTGCATAATGGAGTAGATCCCGTCAGGGAGTGTTCATCATCATGAGTCGCTTGCTTAAGRTTCTCAGCCTTCTTCCTTTCAAGGATCCTCCTGACATCTTGGCTCTCAGCTTGCTCTTTCCTTCTCTGGATGATAGCCRTGACATCCATCGAAGAAGCTTCACGTTCAGACTTCTTTCTTTCAATGAGTGCTCGAACGTCCTCAGACTCACGACTCTTGGTAGACAACTCATCATCACCATCATTATTAAAGCGATACGGACCCCTCGTTGACTGAGTCCTTGGGGCAATGGAAAGAGGCTTAGGAGTATTGCGGTATCTTCTAACRTGGCTCTTCTCCCTTTCAATGGGAACGATTTGAGTCTCAACATTCTTCCATTTGTCTCTGGGAGTAGGGTGCTTGACCTTTGTAGTCTTGAGGTTGGGCACCACGGGAGTGTTGTATTCTATGGCCTAAGTCTTGGCAGGGTCTTCACTACCACCGGCCTTGGTCTTTCCATCACGCACGGCCTTCAAACGTGCATTCTCTTCTTTGAGGGCTTGGAGTTGCGCCTTCAGGTCTTGCTGATCCGAAAAACGATCCATTATCTCAGACACTCCCGCGCCTATTTCATCCTTGAGCATATCACGTGTAACATATCGTCCATCCAAGTCTTGGAGGGAGAGCTCAGTTCCCACGTAAGTACCCAAATCTTCCACAGCATGGAAGACAGAGTGATCGGGGTGGTTCTCCCCGTTTGGGTTGCTTTCTTTCTCGGAAGATGGAGGAGTGTTACGTTCCTTCCTTGTCTAGTGTGATCATCCRTTGAAGCCATTTCTGATCGTCTCCCCACAGARGGCGCCAAATGTTGMAGCAAGTCTTGGCTTGGCACGCTACAAGATTTCCTCTGCTGCAGGGTTGAGAGAAGGGTGYAGGCTTCCCGTCAATGCTACTTCGAGGGAGRTGACCTTGGATTGAAACTCGACGTTGGCTTGGCACTTAAAGCTCCTCGACYCTCCTTAGCACCTGCAAGAAGGAGAATAATCCTTTTTGGATTATCTCCCCTCCGATGCCTAAGTAAGTAAAAGAAGGAGMAAAGTAATAAATGCAATTGAATGTAGAGAGAGGTTAGAGAGATAAAATTCTATACTTGCTTAAGTATGAATTCAATGCTCTCAAATGTATGAAAAATTGTGTTAATTATGAGGCCTCTCAAGGGGTATTTATAGGCTTTTGCCTTGTACCTTGATTGAGGGCTTGGATGTGTGACACTTGTCACCATCCTAAGCGTAGATTCATCTGTTTTGCTTGCTTAAGCAGTTTAATTTACGGAGTGCGTTCGGTTTTAGACTGGACGTATACGYAATCAAGGGCCACTTGACTCTCGACACGTGGCATTGGTCTTTGAGCCATGTTGGACTCTCGTAACCACTTTTAAGACGACACGTGGCTTACGTGCCACATCAATTACTAATGATATATATTTTTAGATTAATATTTTACTATTTAAATAATATTGATTAATAATATAACTTGAAAGTTGGGATTAATGATATTAAATTGAAATATTTAACTAAGYATTAATATTATTAATATATTATTATTATCATTATCGTTAATATCAAATTAGTAAACAAAATACTSCGTAATTAAGCTGAACTGAAATTAAGTTGAAGTAAACTTGATTATTTATTTTARGCATCTCAACGTCCAACGGTCAAATTTGCCAACCGGAAGCAATGTGGAAGGACCCACTCAGCAAAATTACAAGGTCAATTGGTCATGATTTGACTTCGTCGCCGTTAATCAAATTGTTATTATTACGTGCGTGTTTTGATGTCTCAAGTATATACTTCCATTTTCATTCATTTAATTTCATGGGGTGTCTTCGTTAATCATATCCTTAATCAAATCATCGACACTTGTTTATTCTTATGTCATCTACTTACAAGTCAAGATTACGTTATTTTCTGTGCTCATTATCTTACTTCTTTGAGTTATTCAATCATTAAACCACCTCTTTTTACAATTTTACACTAATCTTTTGCACCTAGACTTGTACGTTAGTTGCACGAGACTACAAGTAAGTACGTAAGTAAATCAACAGATATTATTCTACCTATGTAATAGCATTTTACAAGTATGTAGTCATTTGAATATCCAAGTTAGTGTAACATATATTGGATATTCATTTTGTTAGATTGCTAAAATTATGATGTTTTTAGGTTGTTTTCAAACTGAACTGAATATTTTATGAGAAAAAAAATTAGYTTAAATAACTGAACTAAAAGAAACAAGGTCTTAGTCTCTTTAAACCAAATACTGAGTACATGGATTTCGTGAATTAAATTTGAGTTGATAATTGAAAATTCAAATTCAATTCATTAGTTTCATTTAGGGATCTTGTATCTTTTTAAACCTTTAGTGTGTACTAACAAAATATTATCATTGRAGTTAAGTCTCTAAGACATAGAATCCAACATCTCGTCAAAAAAAAAACATAGAATCCAATATGTTAGGATTTTCATTTGATTTTATCCACCAAAAATTGGTTTGAGCATTAGTTTGATTATTTATATGAATCTTTTGAAAACTCAAATGTTTTTWAAAAATTAAAAGAAATTAGGTACRAATAAAAGGTTGGATGCTCAGATTATTGTATGTTTTGTTTATTTTTGAAAAGAATTGAACATATCATGATACTAACAAGCTAAGTGAGTCAATAATTTTAYCACTTTCATCCAATATGTAAAAGAATTGACATAATAACTTAACAACCCACGTAACGTAACATGATATCGACATGACACAACCAAAATATATTTATTTTCAACATCACTTGAAATTCCTTTACATACATAGACTCATCCAAATTATTCAAATCACAAATTAAGCGTGATTACGAAAATAACCTTGATTAACTAATGAAGACATAACAATATAATAATATATGAGCAAATGAAGAATTGGCAATTCTCCATTTCACCACAAACCCCAATAAAGTTGATCCACAAAAAGATACATCTAGAATTTTATGGATGAGTAATTGTTAAACTAASAACCTACAAAAAGCAACCATACACCCTTGCTACTAAAGCCTGCCTTATAATATTTGCCATATTGCTTTCCCAATTCCCAAATACAAACACCAAAACTGCAAAAGCTTATTCTTCCACCACCCATCKATTCACTCTAATTAATTAAAGGGCAAATGGGGTAATGCATGCAAAAGATAAATCTRATACGGAGTACTCAAGCACTCGTATAATCGATTGTACGATACAATCTACGTAAAATTTAAAAATAAAATTATAAGATATAATCGATAATACCATATACGTACATTTTCACATAAAAACAATAAAGTTTTCAATAATTACTTGCGTTAAATCAATTTTTGGTTACCTCACTTAATTACTGCAATTAAACAAATGCAATCGACATTACTGTATATTTAGTTATTTACTGACCATAACGGCAAGAAGAATCCCACCAACTTAATTTATAAATAAAATCACCCCATTAGTTTGTCTTTTACATAAATCAAGTAAAAATTAAACTTCCATTCAAAAAATAAAAATAAATTTGAAAAGTGGACCTTAAATTACATCACATCAGATTCTCTCGCTTAATATTCTCCTCTGAAAGTTGAGAGTAGTAGTAGAGAGAGAAAAATAGCTGTTGAAGGTCGGTCGCACTTTCTCTCTCTTCACTCTCTTTCTCATTTCTTTCTTTCTTCCATTATTTCTTTCTTAAAATCTTCTTGCATTGCATTTGCATTTGCATTTTGTTGGTRGTTTCTCTCTCAACCCTTCTCAAACGCGTTTCTGTCTTCTTGATGACCTAACTCAACTCTCTTTCTTCCTGCTACTAAGCTTTCTCTCTCTAAAAACCAGCACCCCACTAACCCCTCTCTCTCTCTCTTAGTCTCTCTTAAATCTACATTTATTTTACCTTAAAATCTAAAAGGGGTTTGAGATTTGGTCACCAATTTCAAAACCCAGAATTTAATTTTCCCCAATAATTCTGGGTTTCTAATTTGAATCTGTTCTAGGGTTAGGGTTTCTTTTTCTGGTTTTTAATTTTTTTTTTTTTTTGAAAGTTTTGAATTTGGGGGAAAAACGGTTAAATTGAAGTAATGAAGAGGGGAGGGGGGAAGTTAGACACATATATGGGAGTAACCAGAAGTCGATCACTTCAGTTTCTGGCGTTAATTGGACTACTGTACATGATCTTTATGAGTTTCGAAATACCCTTTGTATTTAAGAGCGTTTCAACGGAAACAAACGTCGTTTCATTCCAAAGTGACGCGTTTGTGAGGCTTCAGCAACTTGACAGTGAGGAGGAATTGGAGGAGAAAGAAGCACCGATCCGACCGTTGAAGGAGCCGTTAAGGGAACCGTCATCAGTGTCGCCGAAACCGCAACGGCGAATGAGGGAGTATAAGAGGGTATCAGGGTTGATATATGATTGGAGATCATTGGTGAGTTCTGAGAAAGATAGTTTTTCAGGGTTGCATAAAGCAGCAATTACAGCATTTCAGTTAGGGGAGAAGCTATGGGAGGATCTCAAGTCAGGGAAGATTAAGCTCGACGTCGATAAGGAGGCAGAGAATCGGACCGAGACGTCGTGCCCAAACTCAGTTTCGATGTCGGGTGCCGAATTTGGGAAGAAGGGGAAGGTGATGGAGCTGCCTTGTGGGTTGACTTTGGGGTCTCACATTACACTAGTGGCTAAACCAAGGATTGCTCATGCTGAATATAATCCAAAAATATCATTGTTGAAAGAGGGTGATCAAAGTCTAATGGTGTCCCAATTTATGTTGGAATTGATTGGTTTAAAGACTGTTGATGGGGAAGAGCCACCTAGAATCTTACATTATAATCCTAGGTTGAAGGGTGATTGGAGTGCCAAGCCTGTGATTGAGCAGAACACTTGTTATAGGCAGCAATGGGGTACTTCGGTTCGCTGCGAAGGCTGGAAGTCTAAGCCTGAGGAGGATACTGGTGAGTTAGCCTTAAAGATCCTTTCTTGATTATGTGATTGTGTGTTTTGCTGAGATATATTGGTTTAAAATTGCACAAGTGTTAATCTATATGTGTTGAGTTTGAAATTTGATATCTTTCTATGTTTTGTGGATGATTTGAGAATAATAGCTTTTGATTTGGTTGGATTTTTTGGACTGGTGTTGACTACAAATAGAAGGTGGATTAATTGGTTTTGGTAAATGAGCAAATGCATTGTGCATGTTACTAGAATGGCACACGAAAGGTTGCTAGTTTGGACCATTCGAGTTCTTATATTGGCAGGTTGTGGGAGACAATACTATTTTGGCGAGGGCATGAGTGTTCTGAAACTTTGATTGCGTTAAAAGATTGATTTGAAGACTAATCCATTTATGTAATTGYTTGTCTTTTGTAGTTGATGGGCTGATTAAGTGTGAGAAATGGATCCGTGATGATGATAGTAATACCAAAGAATCCAGGGCAACATGGTGGTTTAGTCGGCTGTTAAGCAGGCCAAAGAAGGTGACTGTGGATTGGCCTTTTCCCTTTGCCGAGGATAAGCTTTTTGTTATGACCCTCAGTGCTGGTTTGGAAGGCTATCATGTCAATGTGGATGGGAGGCATGTCACGTCTTTTCCTTATCGAACAGTGAGTGAATTTCTTGAATCCATATCTGAATGTTCGGTCGCAGCCTTGCAGGGCTTCTTTTGACATTGTTTTTCTAATGCTGGCAGGGATTTTCACTTGAAGATGCTACTGGACTGACGTTAAAGGGAGACATTGATGTTCATTCTTTATTTGCTGCTTCCTTGCCATCATCGCATCCTAGTTATGCTCTGCAGCGACACCTTGAGATATCTGAGAGATGGCAAGCTCCACCTATTCCCGATGGRCCCGTGGAGCTTTTCATTGGCATTCTTTCCGCAGGCAATCATTTTGCAGAAAGAATGGCCGTGAGGAAGTCTTGGATGCAGCATAGGTTAATTAAAAACTCGAAAGTGGTGGCGCGCTTTTTTGTAGCATTGGTGAGTGGATATGTTGCTATGAAGCAATTTTGTAATGAAAGTTGTGTTAATCTAGTGTTGTATTTCATTTTTTTTTCTAACATGGCTTTGAATTTTGATTTCAGCATGGGAGGATGGAAGTGAACATAGAGTTGAAAAAAGAGGCAGAGTTTTTCGGTGACATTGTCATTGTCCCATACATGGACAGCTATGATCTTGTAGTAGTGAAAACTGTGGCTATTTGTGAATATGGGGTGAGTTGTTAATGTTGTCATACTTAGCTCAAACATTTAGTTTTTTCTGGTGCAAGGGAAATTAAATATATAGTCCTCTTTTGCAAACAGGTTCGCACTGTTGCTGCAAAGCACATCATGAAGTGTGATGATGATACCTTTGTTCGGGTTGATGCGGTTATTAAGGAAGCAAACAAGATACCTGAGGGAAGTAGCTTATATGTGGGTAACATCAACTACTATCATAAGCCTTTGCGCAGTGGTAAATGGGCTGTCACATATGAGGTAAAGACTTGGGATCATATCCCCTAATGGGATTTTGCTTTGGCCTGTTGCTTATGAGTCTCTGTACTGCTATTAATTTGTGCTCTTTTATAGTTTAAGTTTTGCTATACGACCTAAGTTCTAGTCAATTTTTCAACCAATTTCCTTCGATGGTTTGTGTGGTGAGTAGGTGGGGCTTGTGGCTTAATCATTTATAAGAAGGGATAACTACATTGCAAAGTTTGCTTAAATACCTAAGTTATTGTATAAACTGTATGAAGGGACTCCATACGCTTGAAGATTGATCATTTTTTGTGATTCGTCAAATGTTGAGAGAAAAAAAAAAATCTCTAGTAGTAATGCATGACCTTTCTGCTTACAATTATAAACAGGGATACTTTCTTCAATACATCTGCAATTAGGGTGTATACGTTTTAGCTAGTTTGATCATTGTCTACTTTATGAACTTGTGCAGTTCGAACATGAGAGATGATTTGATACTTAGATAGACTTACAGCTGCCTGCTAGTTTGATGTTTATGGTCGTCTTTTTCTTTATAATTATGATGTACTCRGTAGAATGAATGAGTGATAGGATTTGATTTTGACGTATGCTATCAGTGAGTGTAGTTTGGATGTTGTGCTTTGAATCTTCATGCCTTCTGAGATGCTCGTTTTTTGCTCATATTTGTAAACAAGCCTGATTGAACAAGGGCTATTTTTATGTATTAAAGGAACCTAGACAAGGAAATGGAACAATTGCCATGGGAACTTTGAAGAGAAAATGCAATTTGAACCAGAGACCTGAAGTTTTAATATATCTTGGCAAAATCTAGAATAGAATGCATGCCCGGTTGAACTAAACTCATCTAGGATGGCTGGATGACTTTACTACAGGAATTCTGTTTAAAGTCTTGGGTCTTACTATAGTGTTATGCTTTACAGGGTTGATGAAAAAATTAAAATTCTCACTTTTCATTCTCTATTTCTCATTCAGGAATGGCCAGAGGAAGATTATCCACCTTATGCAAATGGACCAGGTTACATATTGTCATCAGATGTTGCGCACTACATTGTAAATGAGTTTGAGAAACATAAATTAAGGGTGAGTTTTGCTTTCTATCTTTTCCCCCTCCTCTCCTCCGCGCTTTTAAATACAAACACAATTGAGTACTGAATTATTCACATTAATATGCCCTAAACATGATTCGAATGCAGTTGTTCAAGATGGAAGATGTAAGTGTGGGAATGTGGGTGGAAAATTTCAACAGCTCGAAACCAGTCGAATATGTTCACAGCTACAGGTTTTGTCAGTTTGGATGTGTAGAAGATTACTTCACTGCTCATTACCAGTCTCCGAAGCAGATGATCTGCCTATGGAAAAAGTTGCAACAGCTAGGCCGGCCAGTTTGCTGTAATATGAGATGATAGTTTGTGAATTTCAGGGAAGCCAGTTTCCCTGTTAGCTTGATCGTCGAGTATAGCATTTTTTGAAGCCTAATATTAGTTTTCTTTTCTGTAAATTCTGCTAAAAGGTCCTTTTAGGTTGTTCTCTTGGACCACGTAGGTGCCCATATTCATTCATTATTTACCATTATTCAAGTTTTTGTGCCTCGGATTAGCAGCGAAGATGACGATGATAAGAGATGATATGCACCCCTGGTGAACAGCCTTATCCAGTTGGAAGGTTTTGTAATCTAATGTAGAGATAATCAGTACATGGAAATGAATTCTTAAAGTTTCCGGTCACTGATCAGGTGCACATTTTATAAAATTATGGTTGAATATGGAACCATRCCTCGACCCTCGCCGATTAAATTAGAAGCTACTCTTCCACATTTTCTTCACAATTTTATTCTTTATATTTGTAGAAAAATAGAGCCAAGTGAGAAAGTAGTTTACATTTTATGGTGACCAACCACCCAATAATAGGGTGACTAAAACAATTTCTAAATTCTTTCCAATTTGATGTTGAGTATGCTTCTCCTTGTTAATGTCATGCCATAATATTTGGGAACATGGACTATTATTACCCAAAAAAGTAGGTCATTGAAAGATTATCATGATTATATATTTGAGGTGTTAGGTGRTCAAAATATTCGAGTATTCAACAACCCTTTTTCGAATGTCACATATGGAATTTGTTGTTAGCTTGTCATGGTTACTCTTTTTAGAAAGAGCGAAGTTATTTGGCTAACTAATTGCCCCATTTGACTATATATTAGAACTAACATTTTAAGAAACATTTATTTAGTATGAAAATGACACTGCAATTTATTTTATACAACTAATTTTGGATTATGCTAATAAACTTTATTTTGTATATCAATTGGACTGTTTGGGATGAAATTCCATTATCATGGGAATGAACACGATGTTTCTTCACAAAWTTACCCAAAAATTCATTCCCATTGTCACCATTTTCTACCAACAATCAAACGGGCGTAAATGTATAAAAGTAATTTCGGATTATGCTAAATTGCCAATAAACTTGATATGTCAAATTTGTAAACGCAAAAGCTGTTAGAACAAAGTGGGTGACGATGATGGAGGAGTAGTGTAGTTGAAAAGAGACAATGCAATCTTGGAAATCAAATATGTATGGTTGACAACATTCACGTTGTGGCTTGTGGCCTTGTGGGTTTGGCAAAACTGCTGTGCACCCGTTTTCAATTCTTGTCTGTTGTCTCCAATTTTAGTGTCCTTTTCGAATCTGTTAGTAACATTGCACTTTCTTGCATTTTGCTCTTGTAGTCTTCCTTCTTTAAGCTATTTCATTTTGATTCGTTTTAAACTCTTCAATTTACAAGGTGCATAAAAAGTTAATGGGATTTTCTACCAAGTGCACCTATGGAGTTGAGTATTGTACGTTGTGGAGTAGAGCCAATCAAACTTAGTCCGACCCGGCCCGGGCTGAAAACTACGGGTTTTGGGCAAGATTTTTTTTTTGCCCGAACTGTCTTTTTTTTTTAAAAAAAAATGGTGGTTTTTGAGAATCAAAATTCATGCATTTTAGTTATTTTTTGGATTCGACCTGAAAATGTCCGAAAACATGTCAAACTCATTCTAATATTTTCGAGTTTTGGGCAACAATTTTAAGCCAAAATTCAAGCTCATTCCGATCCGATTAATGGTCCTTATTTTATATGTCAAGCCCGACCTGGTCGGGTATGAGGTACGTGGGAGCTCGATTCGATTGGGAGCATCGCGCACCCAGGCGGATGCCCCTCTGACTCTGGCGGGTCTAGGTTGAGGATTTGGTAACTTTCTTTGGGAAGTTTGCACACTCGGGCGGGTCCATTGCCTTGTTSTTGCCATGCCTTTTTTCTACTTTGGGCACCCACTCGGGTGAGTACCATACCCGTCGAGTCTGGTCTTTGTAGYCCTTTYTTTGTGAGTGTTCTTGGGAGAATTATCAGGGGTAATTATTAGTATCTTTCGAGAAAAGATACTAAAGTAGTGTCTCCCGTGGTATTTTAGGTAAATAAATCGATCTTTAGTTCACATTAAGATCAGCTTTTTTACCTAAAATGCCACGAGAGACACTACTTTCGTATTTATCCGAGTGATACTTGAAAGTGCTCAATTACCAGCCTCTCACTATTGTATTCCTTTGATCTCCATACTTAACATATTCATACTGGCCAGCTTGAAGGAAGTAGTTATCGCATTGATAGTGAACCTCGTTAAATCRTTATGTGTTATTTATTCATCTTATTTGTTTGTTATTGTAATAGTTTTCTTTTTTGGCATTTTCATTACAACAAATTTAGTAGTTGAGCGGGATCGTAATTCGGGAAGATGAACAACAACCATAAGATTGAGAAGTTTACGGGTAGGAATAGCAATTTTTGGTGATGAGTCAGGTAAATGGTTGGTTGCTATGAGTGAATAGATGAAGTCTCTTCACAAGAACAAGACATGGGAACTTGTGAGGCTACCACAAGGTCGTAGGTTGATTGGGTGCAAGTGGGTTTTCAAAAGGAAAGAGTGTACTTCAGAAGGGGATCCTATTAGGTCAAGGCTTAGTTTCTAAGGGTTTTAGGTAGCAGGAAGGAGTAGATTACAATGAGATACTCTCACCTGTGATTCGACAAACTTCTATTAGGGTGCTACTAATAATAGTGGCACATTATGATCTAGAACGTAACTTGAGCAAATGGATGTTAAGATCGCATTCTTGTATGATGAGCTTGAGGAGGATATCTATATGAGTCAACCTGACCAATGTATGTTTGAAGCAATCACCTCGGCAATGGTACAAACGGTTTGACCAATGTATGTTGGGGCATGGATTCTCTAGAAGTGACTATGATAGTTGTGTGTACTTGAAGAAGGTGAGTGATGGCTCTTTGGTTTATCTTTTGCTATATGTTGATGATATGCTTGTTGTAGCAAAAGRCATATTTGACGTTAAAAAGGTGAAAGAGATGTTGAAAGGGGAATTTGAAATGAAGGATTTGTGGCCGACTAAGAAGATTCTTGGCATGAAGATCATAAGGGATCGCAAGAGACGGTGTTTGTACTTGTCCCAAGCAAAGTACATTGAAAAGGTCTTGGAGCGATTTCATATGTTGAATGCCAAGTTTAGAGCTGGCAATGGATCGGASGTGGGTCGGGCGGAGCTCAATCCYTCTCCACCCGATCCATCCATCACCCGAATCATCCATCATCCYCATCCAATCCATCCATCATCCATGGATGGATCGGGTTGATCGGATTTTAAACGGATTTCACATTAAATTTTTTATAGGTTAATTTTTCATTGTTTTAAAGAATTTAAGCTCTAATTTCACAACAATAAAATCGTTTCAAGATATGACTACCAAAAAACCTATTATTTATTGTGTTGAGTCGGTAGGAATAAAGGGGTAAAAGAAAAAAATGTAGGAAATTTTAATGGAATATATAATTTTTTTAGTATAAAATAAACGGATGGATGGATGAATCGGGTGGATGGGTCGGACGACGGATGGATGTATCCACACTCGTATCCGACCCGACCTGTCACCCGATTAAAATCCGCAATTTGATTGGATGGGTCGAATATCCATCGGAGTAGGGTGAAATTGCCAGGTCTAATCAAGCTCATTTCCATACCATTGCATCTCATTTCAATTATTATCCTTGGATTCTCCAAAGTCTAAGGAAGACAAGGAATTCATGTCATCCATTCCTTATGCAAATGCGGTTAGGAGCATTATGTATGCAATGGTTTGTACTCGGACGGACATTGCTCAAGCAGTAAGCATGGTGAGTATGTGCATGACAAATCCGGGTAAGGCTCATTGGCAAGCGGTCAAGTAGATCCTTAGAGAGTGTGTGTACCAAATAGAATAAAACATCATTCACAAAATACAAAGTATTAAAAATTGGCCCAATGAAAAAATAGCGCATAACATCATCTATAGTCAAAGACTTCCTTGCAATTTTCAAAAGTCTATAGTTGCTTGCTTAACCATTGGAGCAAATTTTATCTATTAACTTAGCCAAGAAAATTAGCTTTGATAAGTTAATTTGCTTGGGGTAATAACTAGAAGTAGTGAGACAAATTGCATGAAAATTTGCATTCCTATAAGTAGTTCAGAGTGATATACTTCCTACGTTTTCTTTTAGATGCACCATTGTGCATTTTTTGGAAATCGAGGTAAAATTTGGTAGATTGATGGGTATTTAATAATTTAAGTGGGGTTTAAAAAAAGGGGGAAAGGTTAAATTAAGTGTATTGATGAATATTTTAATGAAAAAATTGGTAAAACTTATGTGGTCCCAACAAAAAAGAGTGAGTGAAGATAGATTAATCTCTATTATAATTGTGGTCCCCAATCTAAAAAAAAGGAAGAAAAAAAAGAGTGGCGCATCCTTTGGGAAGTTTCCGTATAAAGAAACTGGTGTATCTAAAAGAAAACGGAAGAAGTAAATAGACATTACATGGTGGACCACTGCAAATAAAAATGATACAAGTACTTTCTTTGTAAGTCTGTATCTTTTTAGTGACAACTTTTGTTAAATTTGAAAATATCAAATGAGTGARAATTGTTTTCACTTTCATTTTTTGGATGTCATTTCTTCCTACAACTCTCATAATCACATGTCTCGCTTTCTCTCTCTTTTACTTTCACGTTACAACCAAACTTTACATAGGAGTATGTGTAATATTCAAAGTTACCACTAAAAGAAAACGACAAAAGTATAAGGTTTTTAAAAATGAAATAAAGTTAAGTGACAAGATTTTTATAAAATGTGAGAAAGGTGACAGAAGAGAGATAGCTAATAATCCATACGTTTTTTGACTTTTTTTTTTAGCAACTAATAACAAGGGTTACATCTTGCATCTTGGATTGAAGTGGGCTTACAGAGCCCAGTGAGAAATTTTGTGAATTGTGATAATATTAAGGGTTCGGATTGAAAGCCCAACCCATTGCTCATTGCAGCCCATAATCTAAATCGTTATTACTTCAGAACTGTGAGTCCAATGATACTCAATGTCATTTTCATGCTGAAAAAACAAACTCAGATAATTTTTAGAGATTACAGAGGTAGAGAGTTAACAAAAATTTAAAAACTCGGACAATCGGACATTATCACATTACTACACCTATTCATCGGGTTGTCAACTCACTAATAGGACATTAAAGCAATATTTATTTATATTAAGTAGAATTCTATTCTCAATGCCTTTAACAACTCTATATTAGTGGTGGCTAGTCAATCAGGTTGGTAGACTAAGTTTTTTCCTTAGACTTCTAAAGTGTTTGCCAAAGATGAAAACTCTTAATTAAATATCAAGAGGAGGAAATGTTTTACCAAGTTTGCATACATAAAGTTAGACTTTTACCGTCGAGTTGTCAAAATATACAGTTGGACTACAGATTTAAGGTGAAAATTTTTAGGAAGCGTTTGGTTTATATGTTTATGGAATGAGGTATGATTTTAGAATCAATAAAACTCTTATCTTGTATTTATATAGCAAAACATTAGATTTGATGCACATACCTCAYACTCTCAAGGTATGAGGTTCTGAAACCCATTGGAGGAGGTGAGTACAGCTCAGAGCACATCCATACCTCTAACTATCAAATAAAAAAATCATTCTTATATAAAACCAAACACACGGTATCAAGTATAGAGATCCAAATCTATACCATTGCGGTTTCATTTCTAATTTCAAACTCATACCATTATATGAACCAAACGTACCCTTAAATATTGAGGGAAGAGGAAGTGTTTTATTTGGRCGAATTATTTCGTTCCAAACTTCATTTATGCTACTCGCTCCTTGGCTCCTTGCATCTGCATGTCAAGTTGGTGCAGTCATGTGCATCCGATTAAGTTGGTATTGTTTCATGCACCTCGGTTCAAAATTAGGCTCTATTTCTTTGGACTTAATTTTATGGTACTTCGGATTAGTTCAAGTCCATTCGGTTCTGTTCCTTAACCTAATTTCCTACTCTCGTAAAATATTCAATTTAGTTCAGGTTCATTTTCAATTCAGCTCAATTTAAATCCATTTCAATCCAAAGAAACAGAGCCTTAGTGATGTGGTGGCCATTTTWGCCTAATATAAAATATGGTGTAATAGATAATGTAGAAGCATAAAAAATGTAATAACGAATGTGTTCTTTCTTCAATGCATGGAACTTGACGGGAGTTGTCATGAAAAAATGGTGTAATGTCTTTTCCACAATTATTCAAATCTTTAATTAAAAGTATAGTTCTGTCGTTAAAAACATTTGACTACATGTTTCCCAATAATTGATATGATATGTAGGAAAAGTTTAGTAATAGCAAAAAATTACTGTAGTTTTAGTAGCAAATCATGCAATGGCCTAAGTGTGATTGATGTGATCTAAGTGTGTAGTGCTTGCATTATCTTAAATTCTTGATATTGTGATCATTTAAGCTAAAACCTCACATGATGAGTCCAAGAATATGGAGTGCTAATTAAAATAAAAATCACGAAGTGTGTAATAAGAATACCTTATTGAAATCATCATCATCATCATCATCATCAAGAAATGAAATTAATTTTGGTAGATGTGAATCCCATATCTATGGGTGCTTTTTGTGTAAAGAGTGGTTTTCATATTGTCAAATCCCCTAAAGTATCTATTAAGTTGGGACCGCTCTAAATTTTATCAAACTCTACAGATTGATATTGTAATCTAACTCTAAATATAGAGTTGTTTTGAAACTTTAAAGGAACGGATTTAAATTATTCCGGACTTATCTCGATTAATTAGTACTCCGTAAGTAGTAAAAACTAACAGAGAAGTATATAATTAAGATACATATAATGTACCACTACTTCTCAGTGGTTAATTATATAACAGAATTACTCAAAGTTCTTATGTTTTGAATTCACTCGTCATTCATTAGTGCTGTTAGGTTGCATAATGGAATTAGATTTTGGGTTTTGGAGAAGGAATATGACGTACCATACTAACATAGTTAGTTGGCTAGAATAAAATGTACTCCTCTGTTCCATGAAAGATCTCGTCAGTTTCTATTCATACGCTTCCCATTGCATATTTGTATCGTTTATATCTTATAGTTAACATTGTAAAAACTTATAAGAATTGTAATATTAATTAAGTATATTAATACGAAACAATTAAGACCCCACATGATTATATCTATAACTATACATTGATAATTATTTACAAGATTCTCTTCATTTGTGAATAGTGAAATAAACGGGTGTGACATGAACTTCATGAAACGGAGGGAGTATGTGAGAATGACAAGTGAGTTGTTTCCATATAAGATAGATTGAGAAGGATATAAGTGACTAGAATGTGTATGTTATCATCAATAATTTGGAGTAACTTAGTTACCTTTATGCAATGTCTCCTTAACCAAACAATAATAATATTAAAGTGAATTTGCCTCAAAGAAAAATATACATACCGACACACCACACACACTGACACACACTGACACACACACAAACAACGAACGTTGGCATTATACAGTTTTTTTTCAATGAAAAATTCATTTCATTAATCATTAGCAAAGAAATTAATATAGAAAACCGCAATTTAACACTTAGGGTTCGTTTGGCAAGACGTAAAACATCTTCAATGTAAAATGATTTTCTTAGAAAATAGTTTTCCATGGGAAACAATTTTCATGGAAACAATTTTCCATTGTTTGGTAGCATGTAAAAAAGTGATGGAAAATAGAGAAAATGAAGGGGATGCAAYGAGGTAGTGAGGGAGGAGTGTACAAGAGATGGAAGGAAAATATTTTTTCTCTCATTTTGGAAGGAAAATTCTACTCCCATAAAAAATGGTTTTACATTCTTTTGGATACCAAACAATGTACAATTGGAAAAGGACGAAAACACTTTTCATGGAAAATGTTTTACGCTCTACCAAACGGAGCCTAATTTCAAATTTCATATACATAAAACCAAATAGCTRCTGGGAAGTGGGAAGATAACAAATAATTGCACATAATGAAAAATGGAAATTGTGGGTTTAGCTAAAATCTATACATATTAAAGATAACAAATAATTGCACATATGAAAAATGGAAATTGTGGGTTTAGCTAAAAGTGGGAAGATGACATTTTGATAATAGTGTAGAAAATAAATACTCCCTTCGTAACACATTAACTGCAACGATGTGACATAAAGTARAGAGAAAAAATGTCTAATCGTTGCAGTTAATGTGTTACGGAGAGAGTAAGCATACCTAGAATACATACTCRTGTTTTAAAGATATAAATTAACTGAATTGTTTTTGTAACTTTGATAATTACATATTTATCTACACTTCTTAAGTATAGATAATATGRTTGGAAATATTCAACTCTTTATTACTAGGTACTAGTTGTTATATATTTATTGATAGGGGTTCTTTGATCATGCTAGAGTGTCTTTTAATTTCATGTTGTGGTTTAATTAGTATCGCCAGATCTGTCACTAGTCACTTTGTATATGAACTCGATAATTTATTAATAACTTAATCTTTTATGTTATTTTATGTGTTTAGACTAATATAGATATAATTCAACAAATTGATGATTGGTAATTTGGTAGGTAACATACATTCCATTATATCCAACAACACAACCACAATGTTCAACTAAGCTAAACACTTAATTAGGCTTTGTTTCTTTGGACTTGACTAAACTGAATGGAGCTGAGCTAAATTGAATTGAATTGAAATATTTAAGTTAGGATTAGTATTTTTAACTATTGATTACTGATATATGTTTGAATTAATATTTAACTATTGATTTATGATATATCTTGGGATTAATATATATTTAACTAGTATTCCATATTTAACTTAGGATTAATATTAATCTTG
>SNQN01000733.1:98587-126452 GCA_008642245.1 Bassia scoparia
ATTAACTATTTAACTTTTGTTTTAGGGGCATATTTAATTAAGGTAAAATAATTTCAATACAAACAACAATGAGATGATACGTTTTTTGTCTTAACCTTAAGCTATATAATTTTCTTGTTTACACACCTAAATCTCTTCCTTAAAATGTCTGCCAAAACAAAAGTTGTGAATAAAAAGAAATTTAGGAATTATTATTATTATTATTATTATTATTATTATTATTATTATTATTATTATTATTATTATTATTATTATTATTATTATTATAAACACCAAAACGTGGTAAACGTTACAAGCAACAAAAAAGGGCAAGTGATCTACAAGAAGTTGGAGGGGAGCCGAGATACAATCTGGGCTCCCACTCCTCTAGCTATAGCGAAGCCTATCTGACTGAAGATGTGAGCAGCTGCATGCGCCCTAATGTCTTGGGCCCTGGAGAACGTCTAGATCCYCTTCAGAAGTGCAATAGCTCCCTTGTCTAATTCCCCCAAAGAAGAAAAAGGAAAAAAGGAGGGAAACCATATCCAATTGTCCTACAACGCGCCAAATACTTCTCCCGCTATCGCTGACCTGCTACCGCCACAACCCGACTAGGAACGAAGTCAAACAACCCAGATTACATCAAAGGAGAAGAACCCGTCAGGTCAACACACACATCATCATTATTGTTATTGTTATTATTATTATTATTATTATTATTATTATTATTATTATTATTATTATTATTATTATTATTATTATTTTCGTTATATTATCAATACCATCATCATTATTAATTATTAATGAATTAATTAGGAAAAATATTTAAGTTAAACTAAAATAACTAAGTTGAATTGATGGAACTGAACTGAACTTATGTACCGTAGAAATAAGTCTAAAGAAACATAACCTTAAACTTTTATAAGCATTTGTGTCATTTTCTCACCGTGTGAAGTCATAAAATTGTTCTTATAACCAACCATTCAAGTCATAATATCTCTTGAAATAAAATTCAACTCTTTATTACGAGGTACTAGTTGTAATATATTACTTGATAGTACTTTATTAATWTGATCATGCTAAAGTGTCTCGCTCATGGTGTTTATGGTTTAATTAGCATCACCCTTATCTCCCATATTTTAGACCCGTCACTTGTCATTTCGTATGAACTCGATAATTCGTGAATAAGTCACTCTTAATTCTGTGTTATTCTATGTGTTTAGACTAATATAGATATAATTCAACAAATTGATAATTGAATTGGTAGGTAAAACAGATTCCATTATATCCAACAGAAACACAATATGTATTCAACTAATTAAGTTAAACACTTAATTAGACTTTTATTTTGTCATTGTTAATCTCTTGACCATTCTCCCACTCGTATAATTTTCAATGGTCCAACAAATAAACCCCCCTAAGCTCCCACGCATAACGTCACAAGAGAATAAAAGGATGATCCACATGATCATTTTAATATTCCCTCTGTTTCTCTTTTAGATGCATCGCTTTTTATTTTAATAAATTTCAAATTATATATATCACTTCTTTCTTTTTTTTGAAATATTTTTTTATCGATTTATCTGTCTCCAATTACATGAATCTATTTTTTTATTTCTTTCTATCTTTTTTCCCGCTAAAAAATGTCTTAAAATCCGTATAATTTAGACAGATGCATCTAAAAAGAAACTGACGAAGTATATAGTTTTCATTGATTTCAATCTTCAACATCCATTATGAGTTAGTGGCACTCCACCACATAATACATCTCTTTATAAATATTAATCATACTTTATTTTTTTATTACGGAGTAACAAACACTAATTATCATCATCATCTTCTTCTTCTTCTTCAATTCGATCATTGACTTTATTTATACCTGTCACTAACAAATACTTCTCTTTTTTATGCTTCATTCTCTTCCCTTTAATTTCTTCATCAAATCATCCYCTAATCTCATCTATATATTCTTTCTCTCTCATCCTCTATCAGCTCCTAGATTTTATGAACATTGTGATTCTCTCACTAGAAATTAAGTGACTTGTTTGGCTGCTGATTTAAAGAAGGTGATATTAATTTGGTGTTTTAGTTTTATATAATTATTATGGATCAAAAGTTAGTTCCAAAGTTGCAAAAGGGTGAGTCAAGCAGGAGTGGAAGGCTTGAGAGATTCTCCCATTATGTTGGTAATTTTTCTTTCTTCAATTAATTCATTCATTTTTATTTATTTATTTTGGTTGTGTTCTTCATGTAATACTGTTAATCAAATTAGTTGTTGATCAATATAGTTTGAAGATGAAGACTAAGGTCAAAAAATTTTAAGCTCAATTCAACTTTGATTTTGTTTTTAAAAAAAATTAAAGTTTGTACTTTATAATGGGAATATGTATTGAATAATGAGGATTAATTTATTCGACATTGATTTACTTCGTAAAAATTGAGCTACACATCGTATTTTTATTTTCATGTGAATGAGCTACTTGGACAATACTTCGTACTTTTTTACATATATTTATATAGGTTAAAATGTAACTATATTTTAAAAAGTTGATTTTTTGCTATTTTTCACGTATTTCAGCATAGGTGAAAACTTAAAATATACGGAGTAAGTATGTTTCAAAAAGATGGTTTTTCTCTATCAGAAGTGCAAATATAAAGTTGAGAAATTGGATTCAAAAGTAAATTCGTAGAAAGTTATCACTGTTGTAATTAGCCTTTTTTTGTTATTGACTTCTCGAAATAACAGTCATTGATTTTCGCACTCTAAGTTAATATCCGCACTTCAATTTAGCGACCGCTTCGGVGGTCGCAAAAAATTTAACGAGTGCTTAGAGGATCGCTAAATTGGAGTGCGGAAATGATTATGGAGTGCGAAAATCAGTTCCCCAAATAACCTTTTGAAAYAGTAGGCGAGTTAAACTAACTTGACAAATATTTTATGGTTGATCAACTATTATTTTGATGTTCAACTTGCTTAACCGCCTCACATGTAACTCATTCGTGTGAATGTTAACTAATATTGTTAATTTGTTAAGTTCTTAAAAAATAGTACTCCCTCCTACTCTCTATTAAAATATTCATAATGTTTTTTCTATTAATTGTGTACATATTGCTTTAATTTTGGACATATTTTTATTATATTCTGGATAAAGAGTAGTAAGACGTACAACACCCTATATGACTATATATTCACCGGATTAACTACCAACGTACCAAATTGGTACTGCCAATTATGGCGATGGTGTAGTAGTGGTGTTAAGTGTTAACCATAAGATTCAATTTTACGTTTGATCCATTTTTTATATAGTAACAAATTTAGGCTTAGAAAATTGGTTTTAAAATATTAAAAAATAACATAATTTTGGGGTTTTGCAGCAAGACAAATAGGGTTCAACGATCCATACGAGTGTCCTCATCTTTGCAAGTTAGCAAACGATTATTTGAAGAAAAAAGAAGGGTGTGAGAGTTGTATATATGAATTTTTCTCAAGTGAACCTGAAGCAGAATCACTTTACGTTAAATTAATTGAAGAATTTGATAAATGCATTCTTAGTTATTTTTCTTTTCATTGGAACCAAGCTTCTTCCATGATTAGTCAGGTGATTATCTCCTATTTTTCGAATTTATATATTATCTTTTATTCCAAATACTCCGTATATAAAATTAATTAATATTTGACATATTTTTTTATTAAATTGAAGGTGTTGGGAAATAATGATAATGAGAAGATAAGGCTTAAAGACATTTTTATGGCTGGTTCAAGGTTAGTCTTAAATTAAAGAATGATTCTTATGCTTCATATGATTTGAATTGAACTTCTGAAATTTAATTCTTATTTTTTTATGGCTCAATTATTATTATTTTTCTTCATGTTTTTTTAGCTCGTGCATTTGTTTTATTTTTGGTTGATCTCATTATATTAAATTTTTGTTAATCATCTGACTCTATTTGTGTGTTCCATGAAATTTACGTTTCTTAATTTAACTTGTTTTATTTAGAAAAACTAAAGTATGTTAGTAGGTCACCATTAAACTCAACTCGTTGAAATCACTTGCAAGACCTCGAATATTTAGTTCAATTATATCGGAGTAGTTTTTAAATTTTATCCTCAAATAATAGTGTATGACATGATCTTGATGGAACATCTAATACACACATCAAATCGTGGTATAAAAATTAATTGAGTTGGAATTTGTCAATCAATTTTAGCTGTTAAAATAGCCACTAAAGTAAAACTCTAGTTAATGTAGACATACTTAATTTCTAAGAAAGTGGTAGTAACATAATAACATATATTTACATGTGGCTTATATATTGGAAAGAGGACAACATAAAAGGAATATTAGCTGAGCAATTTGCAGATCATTTACTGATCCGCACGAATCATGTGTTTAAAAATTAAAATGTTTACAACTAATAATATCATTATCATTATCATTGATGCCAAAGTGGTGGCTGCTCATCACCACGCAACCTACAGATTGTGATGTTCAACTTGCCAAAATAAATAATACAATGCTCCATCTATAACTCAATAGTCACAACGATTTGACATTTTATGTCAAATCGTTGCGAGTATTGGATAACGAAGGGGAAAATTATTGTCAGCTGATAATAATGACAATAATTCATAGACATATATAATTTTGAAAATATAAAAATTAGCAAAAAATTATCAAAAAGAAAATGTTTGTTGAAAGAGAGTAGCAAGGATAATACAGTGTACAACTATGCCAAATGAAACATTATTCCTTCCAACTAGAGTCTTTTTTCAATTCCAAGACTGTTAGTTAAAGAACAATAAACTTTTTAACCACTCACGTCAATCCGAGATACTCTCGAACAATAGCCACTGTAGCCCTGTCTTCCGATAAAATAGCACAAAGGTCCAAGTGTTACATCATTATTGTTGAACTTTGATCAATGATTGATGTTTTTATGTTTAGTCTTGCGCAATCATGAGTCATAATATTCAATCATAATGCATTAGTGGTCACCACTAATTACTCATATATGGACACATTTGTCAAGAAATTAAATTGTTGTTAAATTAATAAGGTTGTTAGCACTATTTATTTTGATTCCTTTATGCATTACTCTTAAATTGCGTTGTTAGACCGAATGAACAAAAGACTTTTAAATTGACTTATTGTTAATTGACAACTTAGTGATTTCAATCCATTAATTAATAAGGTGGTACCATCATTATGTCGGATATTATAAGTTAGTATCAAATGATATGGACAGTAGATTATTGTTTTTTCAAGTTTTTTTGTTGCCATATTTGAAATCTTGTTACTACTTACATACAAAGTAATTTTCAACACGTATAAATGTATTATCAATATTTTTAGTATATCATCATATATCAACACGTTAAAGGTAAATGTTGTCAAATCTTTCTAATATGCATGAATAATATATAATGTTATTTTTTATGTAAATGAATCACAAAGACTGAGTACATATTTAAAATGAGGGAGGAGTATTGTAAATATGTACAAAATGTTAGTTGGATCTTTTGTGTTGTGCATGTTCAATGTTCGCCATACTATTATACTAGCACTTTATAATAAAGTTATACGAAGTATGATATAAAGGTTGAGTATACAAGCAATAATGTAACATTTGGGACTATTTGCCTATGATACARATACAGGAAACAAAGATTTGATAGGGTGATACAAAACTTAAAGGTGGCAAGAGTGTTCGCGACGTTAGTGGAGGAGATGAAGGCCATCGGTGAAATCAAATCCAACGGTGGCACCGACAACAACGATAGCCAATGTACGGAGGTGATGGTGCCTGTGGCTCACGACGAAAGAAGTCCTGTCCTCCTCCTCATGGGAGGTGGTATGGGTGCRGGCAAGAGCACTGTCCTCAAAGACATCATGAAAGAGTAATTTTACCCRTACCTTTCTTTCATCACTATGAATTTATAWTCTCATATACGGAATACTTCTTTCYTTTCAAATTAATCGSTACCATAAATGTTATAACAAATGTACAAGGGTRGCGTCACATAAGTTGTTACGCCTAGAGATTACAAAAAATAACTATATTATTATAATGTTGTAGCAGGCCGTTTTGGTCAGGAGTTGGTGCGAATGCAGTGGTGGTGGAAGCAGACGCTTTCAAAGAGAATGARGTGATTTACAGAGCCCTTAGTTCAAGTGGTCATCACGGCGATATGCTTCAAACTGCTGAATTGGTAACGCTACTCTCCAAAAATCTTTAATGAGAATTGTTGATTTTCTGACAACAAAATGATAATAAGTATACAAGTAATGTAACATTTGGGACCAGATTTGTGCTACATCTGATCATAATTCCTTGGTCCGCCCCTGTTTTGGAACCACATTATAAGTCATTAGTACATAGTTAATTGACAAAAGATGGTTTTAGAAGATATGGTTCTCGTGTTATTATGTTCGTTTGAATTTGGTCTCTAGCAGTTTGTTCGTGTATTGTATGTATTCAATTTAAAACACTCAAATACGATAAGAAAATGGAAGGATTAATGATCGTGGTGCACCCCCTTGATCAAATAGGTACACGAATCATCAACAATGGCAGCATCATCATTGCTAGTGACAGCCCTAAACGAAGGGAGGGACGTGATAATGGACGGGACAATGTCATGGGCGCCCTTCGTGGAGCAAACCATAGCCATGGCTCGCAACGTTCACAATGACAGGTACAGGATGGGAATTGGTTACAAAAAATCAAGAGACGGAACCATCCATGAAGAATATTGGGAGCTAGAGAAGGAAACGAATCGGTACTCGAAACAAGAAGCAGGGAGGAAGCCTTATAGAATTGAGCTAGTTGGTGTAGTTTGTGACGCTTATCTTGCTGTTGTTAGAGGCATCAGGTAAAAAATTACAGCATTTATGTTCAAAGTCATACTACATTACTACTTGTTATATATGTACTTGTGRTAATTGTATTGTCATATGTTAATGAATGAATAGGAGAGCAATTATGGTAGGAAGGGCAGTGCGAGTGAAGTCACAACTAGAGTCTCACAAGAGATTTGCAAGTGCTTTTCCACATTATTGTCAGCTTGTTGACAATGCCAGGCTCTATTGCACCAACACCGTTTGCGGTCCACCCAGGGTATGTACGCCTTTCTTTACCGTACCACTCCCGAAAGAGGGCTGATAAATCTATAACAACTTAACAAGWATTCATATAATTGTTCGATATCAACCATTAATTAATAGTTTATAAATTATGGGTAAGACCTACAATGAAAGCGACATAAAATATATTAACAAAATACACCATTTTTTCTATTATTGATAACATTTCTTAATTATAGATGGCCGATATTGATCATCTTATCTAAAAACTTGTTTATTGTTCAGAACTCACTCCTCTGGAGAGTGTCTAATTTACATTTTCACACAATCATATCCTAACAATCTAACATAGAAAATTTGAAGTTGTGTGCTGATGATATTTTTGTGAATATCCAAAATTAAAGTTGTTACAAAGTACATACACATAAATATACAACGATGAAATTGAAAAAACTATGATTACCTTGTAATGTTTGGCGGAGTAATTAAGTGTGACAAAGTAGTGATAATTAATGAAATGTAATTTATGATGTAAATGACAAAGAATTGATGATGTAGACTTTAAAAGATAGTAAAAGATGAATAGGAATCCACGGAAATAGTTTTTTTCTAATGGATGTGATTGATTTTGACAAAAAAAATATCCACGCTTTGAGTAAAAGATAAAGCATATGTGATTTAAGTAGTTGCAATGGCTTTTGATCCTTTTGACCGTATGAAATTGTGAAGGCACGGTGGTTTTACATCAAGTTGTCCACGTAATATATGTGTATGTCAAATGTTTTAATTGGGTGAAATGGTAGTACCTATAAGGCTCTAATGGATGGAAATGGGGTTGTGAATGCAGTTAATAGGGTGGAAAGACGGAAACAGCAGGCTGCTAGTGGACGTGGAGGAGATATCATGCTTAAACACACTSAGTACACTCAACGATGAAGCCGAGTCCATTTACGAGCTTAATACTGACCAAACCCCTCTTTCTCATCCTGGCTCAGCCTGGAAAGAAATGGTCTTATCTCCTACCAGGCCCAACACTCAGTTGGACCTTCACAACGTTATCAAAAAATGCGAGGCACTACTGCTTGCTTAATCTTTTCTTTTGGCCCTCAATTTCATTGACCCGCCCATTATATTCTTTTCTTTTCTTTTTTACTTTATCTGTGTATTCAAATTCGAATTCATTTCGGTTACTAATTTTTCAAACCAACACAACAAAATTTGAAGTGTTAGATAGCGTAATAATTACTCTCTTCATCTTTTCTTAAATTTTCACTTTCATCATTTCAGTGTTAACATAAGTGTGTAACCTTCCTAAAAGCAAATCATAAAAACATCGTAGAATCAAAGGAATAAAGGATAATAAATTGTTGCGTTTGTAACGTTTCATAACATATTCGAGACATRTCCTTTAATTTGTAACAGCAACACAATTCACACATTCAACTTCAATCATAAATATCAGATCGAATATTAAACTCAATTCCCTAACATTTTTGCAAATGATTTTACCAATTTTACAAGACAATTATCAAATTTAGGATATTGAAGTTGAAGATGATAAACAATCATTCACGAAATTTATGATATCTAATTTGTATTACTTAAAACACGATAATTAAAACAAGCATCTAAAYATATATTAAGCTAAAAGATAATGTCACAATGATCAGACATGGTACTAATTTCAATGCCAAACAAAGCCTACTAAGTCGAGTTTTCTACAAAGAAAATCTCTGATTCAAACCCTAGAAAATTCCACTACTCAGTTATCATCACAACCATTAACCTATCGACAAATTTACAACTCACGAAAACCCTAACTTCAATTCAATTCACTTCTTCGCAGTCGTCTTCTTCATCGCTGRAGTCTTCTTCACGGTTGTGGCTTTTTTCGCCGGCGACTTGATGCTCTTTGGCTTCTTCGCTTTAGCAGGCGCAACCTTCTTAGCGGGTGACTTAGCTGGAATAGCAGCCGCCTTCTTTGGCTTCTTTGCCACCGCCTTGGGCTTCTCGGCCGCAGCAGTCTTGGATTTGGCTGGCTTCTTCGCCGCGGCTTCCTTTGTCTTCGGCTTTGGCTTGTCGGCTTTCGTTTTTTGAAGAGACTGGAGGGCTTGAGGAGTTCTCACCTTGACGAGCTTTCCAGAAGCAACGAACTTCTCAGTTGGTTGAAGAGGAGCTTTTGAGAGTTTGGTGGAAGGTCGCGAACTTTCTGTTCTACTTCGTTCTGTTCCTCTTCGATGTGTTTCGCGATTGCGTAGTGGCTCGATCCTGTTCTCTCCTTCAGCGAAACCAGTGCCTTAGTTATCATCTGCAAACAACAATGATTTTTCGTTAATACTCCGATTAAATCGCAATCGAAACTCACAACTTCGTGTTAAAGCCTAACCGATTGATAACCTATGAGTGAATGAGACGAAGAGCAGAAATATCAAATGAACTTAGCGTTGAAAACAAGATAAAATCATCGACATTTCCGAAAACATATTTCAAAATCAAACGAGGCAAAACTCAATCAAATCAAACTTTTAGAATATACTCAATACTGAAAATAAAACGATCAACACATATGAGCGGAATCACACAAACAAAGCCGGAAAAAAAAAACTTCAAAGTCACATCAAAGATTCCAGAAAAATAAAACGTAAGAGAGAGAAATTACGTCGATGTAAGGAGGATGAGAAGGAGCAGCCTTAGCAGCGGCCTTCTTAGGAGCAGTGGTTTTCTTCACCGAAGTCTTACTTGCTTGAGCAACAGCCATGGCTTCCAAACGCAGATCAAAGAAATGCTAGGGAGAGAAAGTTGAAGAGAGAGAGTGTGGTTTCGAGAGAATACTATGAAAGGAATGTGAGAGAGAGGGAATGAAGTTTGGGAGAAAACGGTGGTGGAAGGAGGACTTTATATTGAAATACAAGGAGTGATCTGATTGGTGGAGAGGAGAGCACACGGATCGTGAGTTTTTTGGGTAAGGATGTAAGAGTGTGCGGTTAGATTGAAATGTAATCTACGGCTTAGATTGAGTGTTAGGCGATGGCACGGATCGTGGATTTATGGGAGGTTAGTGTGGGAGAGGGTGTGTTTTTTTTAGTCATTTTGGTTTAGCTTTGCGAGGCAATGGTCTTTGTTTTGCCGACTTTCCGAGAGGGACCCACTTGGCTTCTATGTAACGGCCACGTGGCTCTCAAATGTGGTTTTATCATTTTTTCACATAATCCAATTTAAGGACAGAAAAAAGGTGATGAGGTGGAAGTAAGAAAACCGATGTGATTGTAAAGATGATGAAAAACTATTGATAACGAGGCTTTATATTACAAAATGGTGTTGCGTTCGGGTTGGAGCATAGAAGGCTTGCTCGTCGACGTCGAATCAAGGTAATATCCCTTGTAAGTTGTAATTGATGATGATCCAAGGTTGGATGCAACCTTGGCTTGGTTTCCTTGTTAGATAGGATGGTATCGATTGTGATTTGTTGATGGTTAGTTGTTGATGTAGTCTTTTGCTAGAATGTATGTTTTGGTTTATTTGTTCTCTTAAATTAAACCCATCTCTAGGTGGGATCAGAGATTGAAGGGTTTAGTGTAGTAAGGATTGCGTGGAGCACGAAAGCAAGCAAAAGGAGCAGTTGCAGGACAATGCTTGTTCTAATGCAATGTGAGTGATGAATCTTGCTAGTTCAAATGAGGTGTCATCCCTTAGGAGCTCCTTGACACTCATATGCATGCTTCGTGACATAGAAGCAAAGAGACATGCAAGAAAGCTAAAGAGAGAAACATAAGAAACACAACAAAATACTCTGATTTTGCTAAACACTTAAGTTAGGGGTTTTGGGATAGTCGTAGGCGTGTGATCCTAAACTGGTAAACACTAGTTGTAAGGGGTTTGGGAAAGAAAATTGAGAATGGTTAGTAGAGTGGATACTATAGTTAATTACTAGCACAAGTTGTAATCTATAGTGGTTAGATTAGGGAACTTGTGGGATAGTATTGCAATGGTATGTCATTGATACTTGAGTTGTGTTTGTGTGTTTGATCATCTTCATCTTCATCTTCAATAATCCCAAATTGTGGTGTAGGTTTTTCTCCCGGCCCTCGGGTTTCCCACGGTAAATCTTGAATATTCACTCATTTATACTTTGTTTGCTTATTTGCTATTATCCTTGTAAATTGCCCTAACCCTAAAACTATTACAAAAGTGAGTTTCGATCTATTATACATATATCGCTACCTAACCTAATAATTGTGACCACTTCGAATCAATCAAATTAATACGAAGCCTAAAATCCGATCGTCCATAATTAATCTAAATTTAATGTGATTTWAAAGCAAATTTRGGTCTTGTTTAAACAATCAAAAGAGTCGTATACACAAGAATCAAGAATAATATATACAAAATTAAAACGCAAATATATACAAATCCTCTTACCTTGTATCGGTATCAAAACAAGAGAAACACAAAGGTTTGAGTATCAAAAGCTTGGCTTCCAAACGAATCGCTTATGACAATAAAAGAGATTGTTAGCATTGACAACAATAATAAAAAAAAAAWTCGATAGTGGAAGAACGAAGGAATAGAAAGGGATTTACATGCTTGAAAACCAAAAGCGAATCAATCAACACTCAATGTATTATGTTAATCAAGATTAATAGTAAAAGAATAGAGAGAATTAGATTGAATAACTCAGAATTTGTACCTAAATTCGCAAATAAACGACTCCGAAAGTTGCGACAGATTTGAGAACCTTAGATTTTGTGAGTGATTTGTGTTTTATGAGTGATTATTTTCGAGAGCTTTTGCATTGCACGTACTTTGTAGATTTTCGTTGATTTTCGAATAAGCACCGTGAGCATGTATTTATAGGCGTATACGAAGGGATAGATAGAACAAAGCAAATCGAATACACGCTCTACAAAGCGTATATACGCTTGAGAGAAGCGTATATATGTTACTCCCAAATGTATATACGATTTATTGTTCTATCTATCTTTCATTTTATCTTCAGAATTTTTTGCATCTGTATTTTCCGGATCTAATCTATGGTCCGAGAATATCCTAGATATGATTTTGGTTTCCTTGGAGATCAATATTACCCTTCTAGAATATTCCAGATCATTCCTGAATTTTCTGGATTTCTCTTAGAATTTTTGAATTTATTTGTTTCAAAAATCATTTTATAAAACTTGTAAAAAGCATAGAAAATCAAAGAAAAATCAGAAAAATAATCTAAAAATACAAGCGAACTCACAAAAATTTGAAGAATAAAATTAAAACTGGAAATATTATATATGACCTATGGAAAATATTCTAAAAAAACCCTTAAAATAGAAAATAATTAAAAAAACTAAAAAATAAATACTTTCCGCCTATTAAAGAACCCTCGATGTATGGTTTCGAACGCAACTTTAATTCCATTCGTGCAAGTGGGTTTGGTTTATGGATTTTTGTCACAACTTTCTGAATCAAAACTATTTTGAAATGCCATATTTTTCATCACCGGCTATTCAATTTAGGGAGACACTTTTTGGTGTCTACAATTATTGTAAGTTCTCTCTTGGCTTTGTTCCTGTTTTGGGTTAACTTTGGAACCTTGACCTATTGTTATAATACCAGTTTCTGTAAAAAAAAAAAAAGATTGGTAATGTCTAATTTCAAAAACGTTAACATTTAATAAAAGAAACGAAGTGACTATATTTTTATTTGCAGCACTCTTACTAGAAATATGTAACCTAGATTTATTTAAATTGTTTTATCTATTGAGATATTTTGTATATATCCATAACCTATATTGACCACAATACCGCTACAATCAAAATAATACTCCTTTTGTGCCTTAATATTTATAACAATTGGGTTATCAAACTTCCCAAGCAAAATAAGATAATTTGGGATTTAATGTTAGGGTTAATTGGTTAAGGGATGTGAGGAGAGAAAAATTGTGAAGAGAGAGAGAGAGAGAGGGAGAGAGAGAGAGGAAGAGCAATTGCAAGAGAGAAAATCGTACCACCGACCACCAGAAATCACTCACCCCGTCGAAACCGCTCACCACCACAAACTAGATCTATCACACAACATCTCTCTTAACCCCCCAAATCTAGAAAGATATATATAAATTGTTACAATTATTGTGTTACAACCTTATCTGGAAATGTTACAGATAAGTCGATACGAGGGAGTACATCATTAGGGTTAACTAATTTTGGTGATTAACCTTTTGTCCTCGAAGGAGCTCGTGAACCTTTATTAGCCTAGCAACTCTTGCTAAAGGAGTCAAAATAATAATGATTGAAGGTGACAYCTTATTTATAGGTAASTCCGCCCTCAATCTTTAGCAGCCTCAACYYAAAARAACTCATCTCATTAATGACATTAATAWTTTTCTTGGTTCTTTTGATAACTAACAGACTAGTCATTTTTTTGTGCAACAAACATGTAGTATAATGGATATATAATTAGGGCATGTTTAGTTTCCTTTATTTTCCATGGGCAATCAAAATTCCCATAAAATGCATTTTGTACTTGTTGTTTGGTTGCCTCAAATTTAATAAGATATGGAAATGCAAATTCATAAGAATTTCAAACGCCTACAAAACATGCATATGAGAATTATCTTACCAAGCTCTCCCTTGGTGAGCGAAAATTCCCATGATTTACAAGTTCCCTCATAAATAACAAACAACTTTTGTTAAATATTAGGAAATAACATGCAGGAAGTAAATTCCAACGAAATAAATGCAAATTCCTATAGGAATTTAATTCCTATGGCAACCAAACGAAGCCTTGATTTCGTACATCCAGTGATTTTGCCTTTCCTTATTGATGATTGTAATAACTCTTCCCTTTTTCCCTATTATTGTATCCAACGCTATAGGATTTCCCCTTACGAGTAAAAATTCACCAATATTTTCCTTACCTTAAAAAAGTGAAGAAAGTCAATAACTCAATATGCAGGTATACACTACGAAGTATAAAAGAATATTGCATAAAGTTGATAATCGTGGAGAATAATATATAGAACAACAGAAGTCAAAGTGTATGAATGCTATAACCCTTTTAAGCAAACAACGAGGCGTTTAGTGTATGGGAATGGAAATTTGGGGGATATAGGATGGGTGTGGGAATGAGAATTAAAGGGTGAGATTCAATAAGTAGTATCAATCCCTTGTTTGACATGTTTGTGGGAATAATTTTGAGAAATTTTAAATTCCATGTTTGATACGTGGGATTAATATAACGATTAATTTAAATGTTTACACTTTTGTAAGTTTTTTTTATGCCAAAGAGGAGGCAAAGCCCCCAAGAAACAAACGAAATATAGTTAAGGAAAAAAACAAGAAACAAAAACTACATCAGCTACAAGAGCAATCACATGCTAACTATTCTTTGGAAGGAGACCCTGTGGAGATCTTGTGCCATAATACGAGCCAAAGCAGCAGGTGGCGTGCTACCATAATCAAGAGGGATAGCCTGATGAACAACATGATTTGCCAACCAATCAGCCCCTTGATTTGCTTCTCAAAAACCATGCGTGAGGGTGACTTCCCACTGAGGTCGAGCCATTAACTCACGACACTGCTTCACAATTTGAGACGAGGGACCATTGCAAGGTTTAGTACTGTTGAGGATTTGAACACAAACAACATTATCCATTCTTGCATCAAGGAGGGGAATACCTTTCGACCAAGCAAGTTCCAATCCTTTCAATTATTAGGTTAGGTTATTTTAGTCTTTTTCGACCAAGCAAGTTCCAATCCTTTGTAAGTGAAGTAGGGTATTATATCAATTATTAGGTTATGTTATTTTAGTCTTTTCATACATTAAAAAAGACCGGTGTGATGACTAAGATTTGTAACATCTAATTCCAAAAGGTGTAAGATATTTGCATTAATACATCATTAGGATTAGTCTTTTCCCCTCAAAGGAGCTCGTGAGCCTTTAATTTATTCGCCTAGAAACTCTTGGAAAAGGAGTCAAATTTTTGATGAGTGAATGAGACAACTTATTTATAGGTAACTTTGATCCACTCTCAATCTATAGTAGCCTCTACGAGAAATAAGTCATCTCATTTATGGTGTTAATCTCTTTTTTTGGTTCTTTTGATAAATAAAAGACTTGTCATGTTTTCCGTGCAACCTAAGTTACATGGACTCGGTATCCGGTATCGGACACGGGTGCGAATCCGAGCATTTGTATTGATGTGATTTTGCACTTCACTAACAAAACAACCACCCGATATTGTTTTTGGTTCGGTAGGGGGTTGTATCTCTGATTATTGGTTATATGGATAACCTCGGTAACGTAAAAGGTTCGTAGGATCATAGACGAAGACTAAAGAAAGTATTGAACTTTGGAAATTAAGCTTGATTTGGGATGAAACTTAAGCTTGGGACAAACAAGATTGAAAAGATGTAAAAGTCTTCCATCAAAATGATAACGATATAGTCAGACTACAACTGCATTACAAAAAAGGATTATTACCTCTATGTTTACACAATAGGAAATAAAGTACCAAACTATTGATACACGAGGTTAGACAACACTATGCCAATGGTAAACTACTCTAAACTATACTTGACTACTAAGTCAAGTGCGACTAAAGAAAGCAGTAGATGTTAAAAAAGATAAATTGCTTGTTTGATCTGTGTTGTGTTGTTGTTGTTTTGATCGGGCGTCCTCTATTCAAGGGCCTTGAGTGGTGAAGATCGTGGGATGGAAGTTATAGTGGTTTCTCCTTAATGGTAGTTGTTTGGCACTTTCCCATTTGAATGTGTTTCCTTTCCCCCCAAGCTTTCGTTCAAACTCGTACTAGGCCCCTCCTTCCTCCTTTGAGCTGTGTTTAATGGGTCATCTCCCAACTCTTCCTTTCTGGAGCTTGTATTCATATCACCAGATCGATATCCTTGTGAGATGTTATACCTTGGTCAATATTCTTCAATAAAAGTCAACTGAATATTTTTAACTCGTAATAGTCTGATACGTAATTTCTGAAAAATTGGGATATATAGGCGTGTGCCCTTATCGGGCCTTGTCCTACATTGATTTCATTTGTGGGCTTGAGCCACAGACATCGCACGCGAGTGCGTTGGGGTGTGTTGTCGATAGAGGGGATCGCCACCATGCCTATATAGGTTAATCACGAACGCTCGAAACATTGGTTCCAAGCTAATAGCCCCACCGTTAGGTCCAGTAATCAGTCCGTGGGCTCGAGGACATGGTACAGACTGAAACTTTGACCCAAATCTGCCCGCATGTAGCGGCCTCTACTCGGTCTCATTGTAGTTCCACAAATCATAATAGTTGAATTTAAAGAGTCTATTGCTTTGATCTTAGAACACGCATTATAACCTAATATTACTACAAGAGTTGATTTCTATTATGCATGCATCGCTACATAGCTTAATAATCGCGACCACTTTGAATTAATCAAATTAATTGGGTGCCTAAAATCCGTTTCCATATTATCGAATTTACTGTGATTCAAGCAATTCGGTCTTGATTAAGCAATCAAAAGGTTCTAGGCTCAAAAAAATCTAGAATAATATATAAGGAATCAAAAATCAAATAATACACTTTATATTTTATCTTTTCTATTCTCTTTGTTATCGCTACCAAAAAAAAAAGAAAGCAAAGGCAAGGTGATATCAAAAGCTTTGCTTCGCGGAGATCGCTATCACAACAAAAGAGATTGTGAGTATTGACAACAATAATTCAATACGATTGCGATGAAACAAAAACTATTGAAAATAAGATGATTATATGTTTGAGGGATTGGGGTGTAACTTTAGACTCACTTTAAAACACTCGACTGCGATTCATGCTTTCCAACACTCTCATCAAGATGCATGAGGCGCCGATTCTCCGCCGACCGCGACGCCAAGGGTATCAACATAAAAATTTCAAAGTATTATGTTTGATCAAGAATCAATAATTAAAAGAAGAGAGAGAATAGATTGAATAGTCCAGAATTTTGTACTAAAGCCGAAATATACGACTGAAATGCTGCAAACGATTCGAGTGATTTTGTGAGTGGTTTGTGTTTTGTGAAGTTGAATTGAATGAGAGAGAGGGCTTTTAGAGCTTTGGAATTGACGTCGTACGAGGGTTTTCGGTTGATTAATCGTTGGTTTCGTTCACAGTTCGATTAAGCACCGAGAGCATGTATTTATAGGCGTTTTTGGGAGAGAATAGGAAAGAGTTTCGTATATACGATTGACACAAACCATATATACGATATGGGGACCGTGTATATGCTCATACCAAGTGTTATATGGTATACCCAATTCGGTATATAACGGTCGTGTGACTGGAGCAACGTCAACCAATTGTAAATATACGATCCTAACCCTCTATCTTATCTTTCTTCAGGAATTCTATTCGTATTTCTGAATTAATCCACTGATTCCAATAAAAAAAAGAAATAATACTTTATCAATTTTGTATTGCTTGGAGCTCTAAGGTTAATCTTCTAGATATTCGGATCCCTTTTGATTTCTTAGAATTTTTAAATTTATTTATTTCGAAAAATGTATTTTGCAAACTTATAAAAATCATAGAAAAATATGGAAAAACAAATATTTAAAAGTAGGCGGAACTCATAAAAATGAAACAAATTGAGATGAGAATGCAAAATCTTATAATTCTTTAGAGAAATAATTTTTAAAAATCGTTTTGCTAAAGAAAAATTCTTAAAAGGAAAAAATTAAAATAATATTTAATTTCGAACTCAACTTTAATTCAACTCATGCATGTGTTTTGATTTAATGGATTTCATAAAAATTTCGGAAATCAAATCTATTCGCTATGTCGCACTTTTTTCTCATACGGTTATTCAATTTGGAGAGAAACTTAATTTTGGGTGTCTACGGGATTAATGAGAACACCGTCTAAACTTGGACACGAGTAGAGTACAATACATTTAATGTCTCTTCTCTCTCTATATATATATATATATGTATTTATTATATACATATAGTGAAAACTAAAAACCTTAAATCTCAACCTGTACCATCTTTAGAAATTAATACATCCCATTGAACAATTTGCCATCACAACAATTCATTGCACGCACCGTCAGCATGTAACGTCACAAGAGCAACCATGCACGTAAGCCGGCATGTCAGCACGCCCTGCTGCAGTCAATCACTGACGGTGACGTGGCGTGACGTGGCAGTGGTGAACGTCAGCATGCACTACAAGAAAACAGATTTCGGCCGACCGACCGCACCGGCGATTTATTTTGGTCGGGATAAACACGACTATTGCGACCGTCTTCGGTCGGGTGAAATTTTACCGACAACGCTAGATCGGTCGGTAACCGACCGAAACATCATAGGTCGGTACCGCATGCGGGTGTTTGTGGTCGTAACTCTCAGGCAAGAAACCTCAAAACACTAAGATTTGGCGCAAGATTTACCGACCGATCACTGCGGTCGAAATATATATGAATATATATAGTTATATATATATTTATATATATATACTATATATTTTAAAAAAAAATGAAACAAGCCTGCCAGTTCTTTGTGAGGGCAACTTCGTTAACAGTGATTTTACCGACCGACATATTCGGTGGTAAATCATTTTTTTTAAAAAAAAAAAACTCCTGCCTACACCATCTCACCGTAAAATTCCAATTTTTTTTCATTTCAACTCTCACCCGTAAAACACAAACCCTGCTCAATCATCAAACCTCTCTCACTCTCAACAATCTCTCATCACAAACCCTCCCTCACTCTACGGCATGGCCGACGAAGGGACACGACACTAAGCTGGCGTTCTCTCTCACTTCCTCTCTTGCGACGCCGGTCACGGCTTCGTTCTCTTCATCTCTCTCGCTCCTCCATTGCGCAGCTATCTCTCTTTTCTCTTCTCTCTTTTTCCTTCGCCGGTGACCACTTCGGAGCCAGAAAATGGCGGCGACCCACCTGCAGCGAAGCCAGAACCGCTGCCACCTCCTACAACCTCCCCGCGCCAACTTGCTCCGCATTAAAACCTTGAACTTGGTATTTTTTTTATTGTTTTTTATTTGTTAAAATTATGTTGTATTAGTGTGTTTTTGTTAGATAAATTAGTTTGTATTAGTGTGTTTTATCTTGCTTATTTTCTGCTCAATTTTTTTTATCTAACTTTGTTTAATTATCTTTTTGTTTGATTTGTTTAATTATTGATTAGTGAATTGGTATGTATTATGATTTATATTATTTATTAGTGAATTGGTCTGTAATTGGTATGTAATTTGAATGACTAAGAGATTATTGTTTAATTATTTTGATTAGTGAATTGGTAATGTAATTGATGACTTCAGAGATTATTTGTTAAATTAATTGATTAGTGAATTGGTATGTAATTCGTATGTAATTATGTTTATTATGATTAGTGCATTGGTAATGTAATTTAATTATTGACTATAAACTCATACATATACAATTTACTCACAACAAGAGATTCAAAGATCCCTAATTTATGACATAAGAAAAATGAAGAAGAAGCTTGATTATAATATGGAGAATGGCTAGATGAAAATGGGAATTGACTTCTAAAATGGGAATGACTGAATGTAAATGGGAATGGTTCTTTACACTTCTAAGGTTGCACATCGGTAACTTTTAGAGAAAAGAATGAATGAGAAAGAAAGATGTGTCTTAAGAATGAATATATATTAAATAAATATTAGAACTATTGCATAAATTTGTTAAATTCTAATACTTGATAGGTTGATTGAATAGAATCTAAAGTTTAAGAAAGCAAACTTAGCTCTTAAGAATGCTTTGAATTGATATTTTTTAATGGCTTAGAATAAGGCTGCCAAAATGAAAAAAGGAAGGAGCGTGAGTGGATGTATAATAGACGAGATGATAAGACATGCTGAAGTGAGTTCTGCGAAAGGGGTGAATGAGTTTGTTGGCTTCGCATCAGCAGCACCCGTATCACTACCAACTGAAGGGACAGATCAATGTTCGTGTGTTCGGTGTAAAAACTTGAGTAACTTGGATGTGCCCGAATTAAAAGGTACATTTGTATAGGCGAAGGGTTTTCATGGAGAACTACTAGATGGTTAAGTCACGTGTGAATGGTGAGCAAAGGGTCCACCTCGTCTTCTACTCAAACGAATCCCTACCGAGAAATGGTTGTCGATGCATTGGAGACGTGACCCAATCATTCTTGAGGAGGCACTTTAGTCGAGAAGAACAAATGCGGAAGCGAAAAAGTTCTTCGAGTTGCTCAAGTTAGCCCAAGAGCCGTTGAATGATGGGTAGCAACATTCGCGTGTTGGAGATCGGCTTCTAGAAATGATAATTTGAGTCTGAGTATAACTTTGCAACACAGGTGCGTAGATGGTTTTGGGTCATTGGTTGAGTGATGGCGCTCCCCACGTCAAAAACTAAGTGTAACCTATATGACAAAAGAAGGTCTCAGGGATTAGAGCTTCCTCATCGAAAAGATACCGCATGCCCAAAGGATGTATGTTGTATTGGAAGGACGATGCCGAACTTGACTAAGTGTGTCATTCGGGTGAATCGGTCAAAGAAGACTTCGAATGATAGTTTGGTTCCCACAAGCTTTCTGGTGTACTTTCAAAACCTGGATTGCAAAGGAGTTTTGCCAGACTGAAAATGAAAACATTGCTGAGTCTTATGACATGGCATCTGAAAACGTCGGGAAGGGAACAATGGCTCACCAAGTGACAGTGAAGCTTGGAAGCAGCTTCGACAAACTTTTACGGACTTTGCATCCAGCCTCGAAATGTTAGACTGGGTTGTGCAACCGATGTTTCTTTTCTTCTCCGTTTTTGGGATTTTGGAAAGCAAATACTCTTGTTGGCTTGTTTTCACTACACTTAAACATGTCAACGACATGTGCATGAAGAAACCTTTCAGTTTTCCTTTCTTGCTTATCCCGCCAATAAATCGAAGAAACAACTTGGATGTCTACATCAACCGTTTGATTGATGATGCTGAAGCAACTGTGGTCTGTTGGGGTCCTTCACTTATGACATCTCAAAAGCAGAATTTCAATCTTCGTGCAGCTGTTGTGGACTATCAGTGACTTTCCAGCATACGGTATGATTGTAGGTTTGGAAAGCCCTCTGGTTTTTAAGGCTTGTCCCTATTGCATGGAGAAAAGCAATGGCCTTTGGCTAAACATGGTGGCAAAGTATCATCGGTTTGATTGCCATCGTCGGTTTTTTAGACCCGACCACCCTTCGAAAGAATAAAGAACAGCTTTCTGTAAGAACAGAGTAGAAAAATGACTCGTCCTCATATCATGTCAGGTGAGGAATTGACAGTTGGTGAAGGATTTACCGAGAGTAACTTGAAGTCCTGATGCTTTGGAAGCAATTGAAGAAGAAAAAAATAGGATGGATAACAATCTTGTTTGTGGGACTGCCGTATTGGAAGGATTTATTGCTTCGCAACAAGTATAGACGTCATGCATTTGAGAAGAACTTCTTCGAAGCAGCTATATCACTATGGACGTGAAAGATGAACAACATATAGTGTCAGGGGCAAGAAAAGACATGAAGATTGTGTGTTAGGCGTCGAGAAGTTGGAGCTCATTGATGATGGTAGGGTAAGAGTTGATGCCCATGGCCCTTTCTCGCTTGACAAGGAGCAAAAGAAGGTGTTATGTGAATGGAATCGAAGTTGAGGTTTCCTGACGGGTACGCTTCGAACGTTGAGCCGATTGTTGATAAAACAAAAGGCTCCATGGAATGAAAAGTCATAATTGTCATGTATTTATGGAGCGTTTGTTGCTGTTTGCCTTTCAAGAGTTGCTTCCTTCATATGATTTTGGAAGTGCAATAACTGAATCAGCAATTCTTTTCCGTGACGTTGTGTGGTCCAACTATCACGTGAGTGAGATGAGCGCCTAAAAAAATCTATGAGCATCTATGCAAGTTAGAAAAAATATTTCCCCGGCATTCTTTAAACTCCATGGAGCACTTGCCCGTTGCCACTTGCAAGAAGCATATTTGGGGGTCCGTTCAATATAGATGGATGTACCCATTCGAACGGTGAGTTATTCGTTAATCGTTTCATATATCGTGTTAAGCTCATTTCTATGAAGTTGACATTTTACATTCCACCGTGTTCATACTTACAGGTTCTTAATCAGGTTGAAACGTAAGTGGGGAACAAGGCAAGATGAATGGTTCTATATGTGCCATGCATACCTCGCGAGGAGATTATCCATATTTCTGCCAACAGTTATTTTCAGTTCTGAGGTTGATACAAAATCGAGGGATTTGGGTAGAAATGCATACGATGTCGTAAGCCAACATGGTTGTCAACTGTCCTGAATTGGTTTTAGGGAGGATTTGTGGTCGACGCACGCATGAGTGGTGTAAACGTTGGTTGACAGACAAAGAGTACATCCGAGGCATCTCTACATTCCTCATGAAATTGTGGGATACTGGTGACTATGAAAGTATACTCCTTAAGTCAGTTGTTCTAATTAATCAAGAGCGTATTGCATGCTGGAACGCTGACGTAACACGAACTTGGATTATAATAGGCAATTTGAGGATCACATAGTGCAAGTCAAAATCCATCAATTGAAAAGGGAAGAGCGTGTTGGATCAAAATGCGAATCTGAATACCCAGCATGTTAAAAACACAAGTGAGGATTCTGAATTCCTAATTCCTATTACTCCCATTTTTTGTAATTATATATCATAATCGGTCATTTTATTTGCTGACTCACTCAACAAATCTAGGTGCTTCGGAACAACCTGCCATGACGTCACACGAGCTCTTGCATGGGCCATGAGACAAGTGAAACTTGGAATCAATTTATTCGTGGTCAATTTTCAACAGAAAGCATGGCAGGTAACAATCAACCATTGAATATGGGTGTGTGTTTGAGGAGTCAAGGAGGGGTTGACCTATTTCGGCACTTTGGAAGAGTGATACAATTGCTTACCACGGGAGAGAACGAAGAGTACAAGACTAATTGGTTCACATGCAAATGGTTGAACTGTGATAAGGGCATGAACACTCATGACAAATATAGACTTGTAGAGGTAATCATCACGCTATGAGGCTCCGTGATATACGCCTTTGTTGTGTAGACCGAAGCAGTCAATGTATTATGCACCTTATCTAGCCTTAAGAGGGACAAAGTGCAGTGGTGGGTTGTGTTCAGACAAAAGCTAGGTCAGAGGTGATGCGTCGATGACGAATCGGATGTTCTAACAGAGGAACATCCATGTTCCGAGGTTTTATGTTCTCCGGACGAGATTCCAGACTACGAGGTCATCGAGGGTGATCATGGATGAAGATGGCGGTCATTCCGGTCAAGATCAAAATGACGGTGATAAAGTGAGGAGCTAAGCAGGTGATGGGTGATGACTGGTGGAACGATGAACGAGAGGACACCTAGACTCGGTTTATTTTATTGGATGTAATTTAGTTTATTATGTAAGTGTAGCAATTTATTGTCATTGAAACAAAAACAATGTGACTTGTTAATTGTATTAATTTAAGTAAGTTTTGGATATATTTCTTTTATTATATGATTTTATTATGTCTCCACATGCCAGGGCAATATTTTGCCCTTGTATTTGTGATTGTGGTCTTTTTTTCCGATGACTATTAACCATGCAACTTAATTTTGCCAGGAACATGGCATCCCAAACCACAGTGTGTAACTGCTCGCGGCCCATTCCTCAGTCGCATCGTGTTGACGAGCACTCTTCTGCTCGTCTTCACAGCAGATGTTCAGGATCATCAGCTTATGCAGATTCGTCCGGTGACCTTCTTTCGGCAATTGAGTCGTCAGGAGACGACAGATGCTTTCTGATGTGTAATCTAAGTGAGGAAGTTGATCAAGATGGATTCACCTAGTGTTTAAGTGTTTTTTGTGTTTTAGAATTTGGAAGCAGCGAAAAATAGAAAGAAAGTAAGTTTAAGGGGAATCTCACCTTACTTGAGGATATAAAGGAGGACTCTCACCTCACTTGTTTGGGGGCGTAAAGAAAAGGGAACCTACCAATTCGATATACAATTTAGGATCCAAGGGAATCTCACTAAAACTCAAACTGAAATGGGGATTACTCCCTAAAACTTAAGGATATAACAAGAGGATTACACTCAATTGTTTGGTTAGATGTGTTTTAGGGACTTATACTCGACCTGAACACTTACCTAGATCACGTCTTGGGATTATCGACCAAACACAAGAACTTCAAAGTTAACTTTGGACAATTTAGCTTAACCTTAGCAAAGTTAAACTTCACAAAAAGTGTATAAAAAGCTTTGTCAAATTGGTCTGTCTTTTCATTTCCTGAAAATTAGCCTATTTATAGCCATCACATTACACACTCTTACTTTCCAGATAAACAACAAAATCAACATTAACTAAGCGCTTAATTAAATTAAACCCTACACGGCTCAATATTAAAACTGGAATAAAACTGGAAATGAACTCCTAATTAAGGCCATAAGGCCGATATTTGGATATTAACTAAATTATTCAAACTTTGAAATCAGATAGCATATTTAAAATAAACGGCTAAGTATTAATGGAAAACCGTTACAATCCTTGCTGAATCAGAATGCTTTTCAAGATTGTAACCGCTGCTTAAAATCTTGTAACGTCCCTTTTAATTCCAATTAAATCTTGATAATAACGCTTCCAATAATTCAACAGGCATCAATTGTGTTAACCGTCCAATTTATTCAGCAATAATTCAATTAATCTGATCAAGCCAAAATTCAAACTGAATTAAAAGTGTAACGTTACAACTAATCATCGAATAACCAGCTTGCTGCTCAGATTATCAATGTAACCGACGCATTAACACTTAATTAAGCCTTATTATCGATTATTAAAGCTACAAACATCATTAACATTCAAGTACGATCAACAATCAGCGTCAAACAGCAGGAAGATTCCTCGTTGACTAATATGGCAGTGACGTGACAATTTAATGCTCTGTAACGTTGCTTAATTAATCTCATGCTTCAATTTGTACAGCTAATTCAATGGCCATTAAATCTTTTATTCTCTCTATTACTCTTGATAATATCACTACTTAGCACCAAAATAATTCTCCAACTGATTTAATAATCAGTCCAACAGCTCAGAATCCTTTCCAGATTTTCCAAATTGGAAACTTTCCAGATTTTCAATCCCCCTTTAGTCCCGAATTCAACTAAGAATAAATCAGTAACATTAACAAAGTGCAACCATTGAAGATATAACGGAGGCATGCCATCAAATCATTAGGACTTACTTGAAGTTAGATTTGGACAGAATAACTCCTTGCATTGAATATTTGGGCCGATCGGACTTAGGACATTCTGGTCACTTTCACCTCATATTCTTCTCAGCGCTTGTCAGGATCAGGGGCAGCGGTCACTACAATTCTAGGCTACTGCAGCTCCATTTAGTTACTCACCTCAAGCTCAGCTACGGCTACTCATTCTCAGGCTGCTCGTCCTCAGCTCAGGCTGCTATAGCTCAGGCTACTCAGCCAGGCTACCCAAGCATCAGCCTACTCCAGCCAACTCAGCTACTCGACTCAGCTACTCTTATGGTCGAAGTCGTCCAGGCGATGCTTCTCCATCTGATCCTAGGCTCGTCATCACACTACAGTTTCTAGAGTTGGAGCCGAGAGGACGTGGTGAGTTGTGTAGTTATTTTTTTCATGTTTTCAACTATTGAAATTTAGTTTGTATTCATTATGTAACCCATGTTATTATATTTTGTGTGCAAGGTTTGACGATGAAAGTCTTCTCGATCCATAAATCGAATAAGGCTTACCTTTCGCTCAGCCTTGGATGACTACTACACTGAGGTTTGATGACGCACCAAGGACATGGTGGACATGTGGAAGTTAGAATTAAAGATTACTTATGTAGCTTCTGTAAAAATAGTTTGTTTGTAAAAAGAAGACATGTCATTAATTAATTTATTTCGTTGTCTTTTGTCTGTTGCAGAAGAAGTACAGATGGAGCCAAAGCGCTCCAATGGCACAGTCATAATTTGTTACAACAAAAGGCGCTAATCCGTCTGAAAGATCTTTCAAGACGTAGTTCATAAGAGGCGAGAGGAGCCAGTTGGCTTGGTGATAGATGTCAAGTCATGAAGATAGGCTGAATGATGAAAATTCCATAAGAAGATCAGCTCATCAGGGCACGCGAATAGGAGAGGCGGCAACGTGAGTGGCCGCCCTGCTTCACTGCCTAGGTATCTATCTTCCACCCACCGATAGCATAGTATTGGAATTATTGTGGTGTATATGCTTCAGCAAGCAAGAAAAAGGTTAGTTTAATCTTTTTCAATTGGTTGTGTATCGAAAAATACTAGTTCGTTGTTTTCCTTTTTCGTGCACTAACAATATAACAAAATCAATGTTTGTGTTTGCTAAGGCGAAAGACGGGGTGCTTCTAAGCTGTCGGAACTGTTATGTGGACACCAATACAAAGAGATGCCAGGGAGAGAACGGCCGGTTAACAAGAAAGCCAAGGAATGTGAATGGGTAACGCTTATTATTCTTTGTTTACTTTGCATTTGTTGATTAGAGGAATTCCGGTTATAAGCGATGAGTAAGAATAAGATGCTTTTAAATGATTGAATTTGATTTTAGAGCGGCATCCGGCTTTTACGTATTATGGTAAAATAGGATTGCTTTATGATTGAATTTAATGTTTAGAGCGGAATTCCGGCTTATACGCCGATGAGTATGAATAAGGATGCTTTTATGATTTGAATTTGATTTTTAGAGGAACTCCGCTTAACAAAGAGCGATGAGTACGAATAGATTTGAATTTCTTAGAAGTTAGGGCCGAAAACCCTAAAACGACCAAAGGCCCTATTCGGCCAATTGACTTTCTCGCGTCTTAACGGTGTCCAATATAGATCTAAAGAAGCTAAGTGAGTAAACTGGAGACATTTCAATGCTTTCAAAACTAGTAATGGTTTGATTTATTAGAAGTTAGGCGAAAACACTAAAAACACCAAAATGGCCTATTAAGCCAATTTTTGACTTTTCGCGTCTTAAGTGTCATATAGTGATCGATAGAAGCTTAAGTGGTAAAATGAGACAGTTAGCTTTCAAAAACTAGTAATGGTTTGATTTATTTAGAATTAGGGCCGAAAACCCTAAAACGACCAAAATGGCCCTATTACGGCCCATTTACTTTCTTCGCGTCTTAAACGTGTCATATAAAGGTCTAAGAATTAAGTGAGTAAAATGGAGACATGTTCAACTTTTCAAACTAGTAAGGTTGTTATTAGAAGTTAAGGGCCGAAAACCTAAAAACGACAAAAATGGCCCCTATTACGGCAATTTGCTTTCTGGTCTTACGTGTCCATGTAGTTAAGAAGTTTAAGTGAGTAAATGAGACATGTTCAAGCTTTCAAAACTGTATGTTTGATTATTAAAGTTAGGGCCGAAAACCTAAAAACACCAAAAAAATGGCTTATTTAGGCCAATTGAACTTTCTGCGTCTTAACGTGTCCAATATAGATTAAGAAGCTTAAGTGAGTAAATGAACATGTTCAAGCTTTCAACTATAATGGTTGATTTATTAGAAGTTAGGCGAAAAGATAAAGAACGACCAAAAATGGCCTAATTATCGCAATTTGACTTTCTGCGTGCGTCTTAATGTGTCATAAAGGTCTAAGAGCTTATGAGTAAAAGAGACTGTTCAACTTTCAAACTAGTAATGGTTTTGATTTATAGAAGTTGGGCCAAACAGCCAAAAAACGACAAAAATGGCCTAACTTACGGTATTTGAACTTTCTTCGCGTCTTAAGTGTCAATATATGTCTAAAAGCCAAGTGAGTAAAAATGAGACATG
>SNQN01000734.1:0-39852 GCA_008642245.1 Bassia scoparia
GTTCTATTGGAATATTGAACTGCAGTGTTACACTGAAATCACAATGTTGAATGTTGCCAACGTTTTCAATTAGATGATGCATATTCAAACTACAAAAACACAGGCTGTAACTTAATCGATAGATCTCCTAACAAGCATCCAAAGCCAACGAGTCTTTTCTATAATCTCAGGCCATTTTATTCAGGGCATGACCTGTTGGAACTCTGATTCTCTTTACTAGCCGAGTTAAATTCTTGTACCATTAGAGCTTCTTGAGGGAGCCGAGACTCTACCACTTCTTCCGGCTGAACATTCCACCCAACTGGGTGATTCAACACACTTTGCCCCTGTTGTCAACAGAAAGAGGCAGAATTCTTGGTATTGGGTAGCTAGATCTCGAACATGGACGGACCCTATGGAACCGTGCACGAGGCAAGTCCATGGACACATGGACAGGAAGAGCAGAAAATGTGCATTTGTCTTGGGTTCTTCTTCCCAGTGAAAATGAGGCGGAGAGCAAGCCAATACGAACGCCCTCAGAATTAAGGGTAGCTTCGGCAGTGTACATAGGTGGTAGTATAGTTAACTGCCATTAAGATGAGCTTAATTGCATACCACCCTAAAATCACCAAGTGCCCAAGTGCATCAACATCTGGTTTACCCCTTATGTTGTGTGAAGGAATCTGGTCTGACCCGAAAAGACGAAGACAGCTTTGATCTGAAATATTCCAAAGCTTATCCATGAGACATCTTAGAAATCATAGGTTAATATCAGAAGAAGCATGATGCATTAAATATGGAAGTGTGAGTGCAAGATACCAATCAATCGGTTCCGAAAATGGGGTGCATCAGAGATAATCTGCTTTGATTTTAGCGTCCTAGGATGATGATACCACATAGTCCCATCCATAAAACTGAACCCCATTGATTTCACAAGCTTTCCAGGTATCTGGGTGAAGTTGTGCGAGTCTTAATGCAGTAGGTCTCAAGCAGCAAATGCTTTTCTTAGAGGCGGCTTAACACCGCCTATTCGACGTGTAACACTTGTGGGCAATGGCATGACACCTGTATTCCACATCTGTCATTCTAGCAAGCTCAGTAGCTGCCATATATCCTGATCACTTTTCCCTGCTCGTCGATACCCGTTTTTGGCTGCAAATGCCTCGCTTTTTCGAGCGGGAACGACTAGGCTATGGCGTGGAGTGTGGAGTCTGTGCAGGTTGATGCTACTACTCAGTTTCCTAGCTATTCTAGCACATCCCATTACGCCGAAACGTACCGTCTTAGTTTGTTTCTTCATTTTTTGGCTTTTGGTTTGTTATTGTGCTTGTTGTAGTATGTTGCAAGTAGCTGTGTGGTTTTCTCCAAGTGTATGAGTTAGTGATGATGTAAGGATAATGAGAGTGTCGTATGAATGCTCACTCACATCTTAGGCCATATAGGCATGTAAAATATCTGATAGTTTTTGCCATTTTGGTAGGTTGTCGAAGATGACCCGCCAATGAATTCAGAGATGACTTTAGATTGTGTCGTGTTATGGGCTGATTTGTATCAAATGGTATATGGGTCAATTTAGATCGACGGTCCATTAATATTTGTGTTCTGGTCATGTTTAGGAAGGTTGTTTAATCTAGACATTGCTTATTATCTACCCACTATTAATAGATTAGTAAAATAACTTTATTTTAAGGCAGTTGGATCCCTAAACATTTAACTATATCATTACCTTTATTAGGAGGTAGGTAGTCTACCGATGAATCAACCAAGTTTTTCTGTTTAACCGCCACCTGCCGTTCGTGTGTTGTTAAAAAATTCAAAACAATTTAAGTGCTTTGGAAACACACTTAGAGTCATAGTTCATCTAATTAGTATGTCCTCTCACTAGTTTAGAAAAATCCTTAATAATATTTGCAATGTTTCGAGCATATAAAAAACATAGCATTTACTAATTTCCAAATGCTTCTGCAAATAATTGTTTTAGTAAAAAAAGGAAAAAAAAACCTAAGCAAACAAGCCCCAGACAAGCTTTAAAGATAAAGAGATAACATCGCATCATATCAAATTATCCAAAAATTGAATTGAAGTCGCTTATAGGGCCTTTGCAAGAAATGAATAATATGCTCACACACGTGTTCAAGCCTAACTGCTCATGTTTAGAGGAGGATGCTGTAGAAACAACTAGCAAAGGTGGCATGAATGTGTGGCCGTTGGGTTAGGCTTGTGCCGAAATAAAAAAGACATGTACACAATTCGTCAACTCTTCACGTCCAAAAATTCACTTTGAACGGTGATCATAATTTCATCAACATTGAGCATTTTTTGAACTCATCAACATCACGATGCGACATTCAACGTCACTCTCAACCATTCACACCACCACCACACCACACGGCACCAACCACCCAACATTACTCGTAGGTGATTAGATCCATTCGTATCGGCCACCCGACCATCATACGGCTAGCCAACCCGAGGCTGATAAACCACCACTAATGTTGGGATAACATGTCCCATCACTATTTTCACATTAGACACTTATTTCACTAGACAACTATTAATAACTATAGATAACATTAAAATTCATAGACAAACCATTTACAGTATGAAGATGACATATGAATAGGACGACCACGTCCTTGTTTGCTGATGGCCCCACGATTTCTTTTTTTTTCCACTTTTACCCAAGGAGCATTAAACAACCTTATTTTTCACATAGACCAACCTTATTTTATGTGATGTAGGTAGAGAGCAACCTTATCCCAAATAAGGTTGAGGGATATAGTCCTCAGCCCAACCCACACCAAAGCCAAGTAAACACACTTGGAGAGAGAGAGAGAAGAGAGAACAAAGTGAGCAACAAAAATTATAGCGACATGGATATGTAGATAAATCTTTCCAGCAAAAAAAAAAGTCTAATTACAATTTCCCGGTTTTTTTTTTTTTTACGCTCGAAAATCTAGGACTTCAACCCGAAACCTCTTTCTCTTCTTCCTACAATAAAACTTTACCTTCATTTTCTTCTTCATTCTCTCTCACCACTTGTTTCTGATCACAAACGACGAATTAGGGTTCTTCAATTCTACTCTCGAAATTCCTTAAGTTGTTTTTATTGAGTTTTTTTTGAAGAAATTAGCTGAAAAATGAGGAATTACATTGGTTTAAGTTAAGAGAAGGATATTTGGAGAAGTTAATGACATTTTCTCCGATTTCTCTCTCTTCTCTGTCGTAAAATTCGTTTCGCCTTGGTACTTTTAACTCTCTTCTTCTTTTCACTGATTTTACTCGAATTTTTTAGTTGATTACATTCTCATGATTTTTAGGGGATTGTTGTTTTTTAAGGCTTCAATTTTGCAATTGTTGTTTTGCTTTCTAATTAACTTTGAACAGTTGTTTAATTTGCCATTGATTAGAGTATAGCTTGGGAATATACAGTATAATTAGACAACAAACAATATTAAAAAATGAAACTCCGAATGTGTGACTTGACTCAAACTAGATGTTGAATTTGTAATCAATGTTTGTTTGTTTATGTTTTGAGTGATTGTTTAATTCAATTTAAGCTTGTTAAGTAGTTATACAGTGGATATGTTAAATATATTTGAAGTGAGAAGAATCAAGTAACTAAGAGGTTGTGGTGGATCTGATGATGGTTTTGTTTGAAATTTCTGCGTCATTTACTTGACTCCGTAAAATTTTGGTTTAAGCAATAATAGGTTGTCATTCAGTTCAAATGTCCTGAATTCAGCAATTAAGTTGGATGTTTGATATGTGATCATAAGATGGTGATTGTTGAGGTTTATGCCTTACTTAACTTGATCGAATTGAATGCATTAATTTTGCTGCAAGTTTCTTATATGTGGAATGGATGGGATTGGATGCCGACCTGCCGCGATAATTGAAAAAGAGGAGGGGATCTTCACCTGGGATATCAAATTGATGCCGAAAAGTTCTATCCCAATGGTTTAGATCCCAAACGAAGCCACTTGTCTTTTGAGAGTTGCCATCATTCCTGAGAATGCATGAAGGAAGCCATTGTATTATTCAAACCAATAACAATAACTTTGTTCACCCCAAGGAAACTTTCCGTTATCCAAACTTATATCCTGCTTTAAAAGTGAGCACTCTTTACTTTTCATCTCTTTCTTAACATTCATTAGTTTCTATAAGTGCGTAAATTCGTCGTCTTTAATCACTTGTTGCCTTGGATTTTGGAAAATTTGTTGCTTCTTGCTTGCTGCTCTCTTTTATCTACTGTAGTATACTTAAAAGATATAGATTTTGTGTGTTGATTAGTTGATGTTCCATTAGTCCATGCTTTAATTAAACACTAAATGTTATCAATTCATAATGACAAGAAAGCCATTGTTGAGATAGTTGGATCACAAAATGAGAGGACCGATTTCGTACGCCATAAATAATGTCTTGAAGTTGTGGAATCATATGAATTGTTTAACATTTTTTAGGGCCAGAAATGTCTGACGGATGTGGTGGTTGTGCTTTGCTGTGCTTGGTGCAACATAACTGTTAAACTTACTGGTTTAGTTTTGATGTGGTGTGATAAGTTGGTTAAGTATCAAGACTCTTATACAAAGCACTGTCGATGCTTTATATAATACTTTGTGTCCCAATATTTTCAGAAATTGGTTGTTATCTCTGTAGAATTCCAAGCATTTCAGGCTTTTGTCTTACTTGATAAATTAAAAAAATGCTATAACATAGGGTAATTGTCTAATTGAGATTATTTGCTAACACTTTTTACCAGAATCAAGCATTTTGGGAAACTTATGTGAAAGGTCTGTAGAGTTAAGAAGAGCGGTAAGCCAGTGGAAAATGAAAAAACCAAACAAACAGCGAGGAGAATAAGCAAGGCAGTCATCCCCTGATCCATCTCAATCACTCGACACAATATCCAGAAACTACTGTATCTCAAACAGAGGCGCCAGAACAATGATGCTGAAGAAATGAGGCAGCGATGATGGAAGTCGAGGTTTAGATGCTAGAAATGTTGAATTGAACAGATGGCTGGAAATAGTATCTTTCTAGACTTAACGAGGGCTTGCAACATCAATGGCAAGCAACAACATTATGCATGTTCCGCAACCTCTCAAACACTGCAACTCCAAGTTGTGTTGGTACAGATAATAATACTCTTAGTCGTTAATGTGTGAATTTGAGGTAAATGGCGATGGCCATGTTTTTGATGTAATTCTGGGTGAATGATTCGAGTTTTTGATGTTAATAGATCTTCATCCGAGTGGGGGTAGTTCACTTTTACGTGTTTGGTGATCCAAGAGGGGCAAGCTCGCGTATACCAAGTTGTTGGGAAAATTTTCTTTTGCAGTGCATTTGTATTTTATTGCACTCAATTGATTGTAAAGTTTAATGGAACACCTTCAGTTATATATTGTGTGATTGTTCAGTTATGGAAAGTAATTTATTTAAGCTTGTATCTCTTTACATGGCAGGTCCATCGAAACGATCTGTGTGGTAGTAAGGTCTTGTATCTGAGCTTCAAAGCAGTAATGAGCTGCTGAAGTGCCGGAAAGACTCAGAAGTCAGAAAGCTAACTTAGTCCATGCTGTGACATGTCGCTTAGAAACTACCTGCAATCGCTGTGAGTTCCCAGCTGTTACGCAAAACTCCGTCGACTGAAGGTAGTTCTGGAATCATGCAACAAGAGGCTCAAGAAACTAACAATTTGCATTTATGTAAGATTACTGATCAATCTCTGAAGTCTACATTTTGAATTTATAACTACTTCACCCCTAACACTTTGAGGCTTAGGCTATGTGACCAGTTTCATGCAGAGTTGAAGACTGTGATCATTAACTACTTAGTTCGTCGACCAGTTTCATAAACTAAAGCATTCAGTGTATGAAAAGGACTATAATCTTAGCGTTAGAATCTAACTCATTAATAGAGAGATTTCGACCCTTACAGGTAATGAAATTACCAAATAATCCATATTCTCACATTAAACTCAGAAGTCATGTGTAACCTTTTTTGATAAATAGCACAAGTCATCAGTTATGACATCGGTTTTATCGCGGAAGTATTATCATGCTCTCCTTTTAAGTGAAGAACCAATATTATAGGCCAAAGTGTATCAGTTAAAATTGAGTGCTAAATTTGTTACAATAACTTGAACATTTACTCTATTTTTCCAAGGAAGGAGTTAAGTATAAATAGATGAATCAGTTCAGAATACAAATGATGTAAATACACTGACTGAACATACGCCCACATAGGGCTTGAAAAAAAGGTGTTTTAACACTCCAACACCCGAAAAAGAAAACAAAGAAAAGAAATACAAAAAAGATACTCCCTGCTCAAATAATCAAGGGCGGAAAAAGAACTAAAGAGATGCAACCACGACAAAACTTGCCCTTGCAGGTAGGCCTTTCGGAGATCTTGGTATAAATACGAGCTGCAATTCAGCTTTAATTCAATTAACTGAGGATGAACTGCATTAAATGAAACCACGGCAAGAAAAAGAAGTGGAGAGAGAACAAGTTGGATAACTCAAGGCAACACAGGTCAAATCAATGTCTCAGCTTGCTTTCTCTGCCTTACTGATTGCATCAAAACTATCCACGAGTATCTATCTGCAACAATATACATGCATCTCTAAGCCTGATTTTGGGAGGCTCACATAGTCACATCAAATGGGGTTCTGCATAACGAACTTCATTGATTCTCAGTCTCCTGATACATATGTCTTCTGTTCATAATATTTCTTCTCACTTTCMACCTTCTTAGCRTTTCGTTTCTGCATAGATAAGAGTAAAATTGGAATATGAGCTTCAGAAAAACTTTTAGTAGTGCAGAATCTTTGGTACTATAAAACTAATTCGTATCTTACAATGTAGACTTCATGGTTGGTGATAATTCTTTCGGCTACGGAAGATGTGGTTATGTTTTTGGGACTTTCAATCATCCTGAAAATTCCCATACCCCTGGGCACTCTATAGGGGTCAGCATCTCCCTGAAATATACAAGAGACTTATAAGAACWCAAGCGTATTTATGATTTCAGCTTTAGAATGAAGTTAAAAAATTATGAGCAGGAAAGGAAAGAGCTTACATCAACTAGAGGATTAGCCTCTGAAACTGTTCCATGTACGACCAAACAAATATTGAAGGTTTTAATCTGTTTGCCATTGCACCAAAAAGACTGAATTAGCACGCAATTTTCAGTGAGGTTACCTTTTTCCGGACAGGGCATGCAAGGTAGAAATGATCRATGAAGCATTCAGACAGTACACAGATTGGATCATCTCACTGATGATAATTCACAGTTCAGACACATATGGAAGCATATAACAAGCAGCACAGACCATAAATAAAAATTATATTAAAAAAAATAAAAATAGTAAGGACTAGCTAAAATTAAATATCCAAGTACCATCAAATATTCCAGGCAGATAAGTCACATGAATGTAAGATGTCAGTCACATTCTCTTAGTTGCATCGTGTGTCTGTCAATCAATCAATCAATCAATCATAGCCTTAATCCCATATGTGGGGTCGGCTAACATGAACCAAATGTGATTATTCCGAGAGGTCATCCACATAAATTTTCCTCCACTCCCTCCGATCGGAGCCTCACTCTCTTGCAAATCCAACTGCTTCAGATCTTTTCTAACTCCTTCCCACCAAGTCATTTTTGGTCTCCCTCTACCTCGTTTAAAATCCCCTTGATCCCACTCTTCACTCTTCGCACCGGTGCCCCCTGAGGTCTCCGTCTTACATGCCCAAACCAACGCAAGCGTTTTCCCTTAACTTGCTTGCAATATCTGCAACACCAACTTTCTGGCGGATAACTTCATTTCTTATTCGATCTCGTAAGGTTCCCGCACATCCATCTTAACATCCGCAAGATTTTTGGAAATTAAATCACTCTTAAAAATGAATTTTAGTGTTGAAAGATTTGACACTGATTTATACTGAAAGGATTGACTTTAAACGATGAAACTCAAATTTTCAACTAAGACTTAGTTTTACCAATACTACAAGTGATCAAGCCTACAGGTGTCAATGATCTGTTTCAAGACTTTTAAAATTAAATGACCAATGAATGTCAACATTCTTGTGCAAAGAAAGAATTCTTTCTATAACCAACAGTGAATATATCTTCAAATGCTTTCTGGGATTACCAAATGAACATTTACAAATGAAAGTTATGTATCCCTCAAAAGCTCCTGCAATACTTTAGGATCTATATGAAACAAGAACTGCAATAATTTTTTAGTAGAAGAAAGTTTCGCCAAAACCGTAACAATTGAACACATAGCAAGAGTTAGCACAACCATGTCATTGGTGACTCCCATGGTGCACCCATGATGATTTCATCCACATAACGACAACCCAATACACTGAGACTGCGTTCATGTAAGTTCATCAACGGATAACCTGTACTCGAATTGCACTGCAAAGAGTAAAACACAGTTTTTGAAAAAGTCATAAGATGGTACAAAAGACGCGCCTCTTCAAACCTCAACGGTTTCTCATCAAAGCAACACATAAACAAGAAATAACATGCACGCAGACTAGGATACAGTAAAATTCTCTTTTCGAATGAGGTTAGGTAATTATTCCATCCTAGTGGAAAGTGTAATGTTAACATTAAATAGAATACTCCAGACACCAGTGATTCCCCAAAACATCTCATGACACAAGAAAGCAAGCAATGGCCAGGCAGAAAACAATAGTGTATCTAAATCAATTACAGTGTAATACGACTAATTTTGTCTGGATGATTTTGTCTGGATGAGAAACAAGATCCTGACAGTTTGGTCTGTGTAAATGCAACAGTAAAAATCTCGCGAAGCTGTCGAGCAGCTCTAGTAAACTGTAATAAGCATGAGAAGCAATACTGAGAGTTGCAAATTAAATAACACATAAAAAAAAAAAAACGCAGCATAGGCATGAAAAGACAAAAATCAAGGTTGCCAAATTTGCCATAAATATAAAAGCCTTCAGCTAGAAACAAATGAACACTAGAGCTGTCTCAATTATTGACAAATCATTACCATATACTTAGCCTATTGATGCCCATACGAGGTACATCCAATTTACACTGTGCTATATAACAAGATATTTCGTGGCACTTTCCACAATTTTAGAGACAATCACATGCTGATTTCAGGCATATTTGGAGTTTGGGAAGGAAAAAAGGGGTATTTGGGAATTTGGAAGTCGGTAGTAATTTTCAGAATTACAAAATCTGCATTAAATTCTCTAACACACAGCACAGTGATTGATGCAGGAATTTCCTCTGCCTGCACACCAATACTTAGGCTACCAAACTCAATTTATGAAAACTGCTTGTTTGTAGTCTTCAAGTTCAGCATAAAGGTCCAGAAGATTTTCACTTATTAACCTATCCATTTACAAAACTGAAACAATGAAATTCTGAAATATATTCACACAAGCTAAAATTTCAATCAAACAAGGTTTATAGGTAATCCAGTCTGATGGAAATTAGAGAAAAGCAGAAAATAGATTCATCTTATTTTACCTCAACATGTCCAGCATGGAAAAGATCAAAGCCCATCAATATACACAACACGGGCATTAGGTCCTGGCCTGCATGATAAACCATATAAGAATGTTATAAGATCATCTATATCTCTTTTCCCCTAAGGAGTCACAATTGCAGAGTTGAGACTGTTAACATTTTTTAAAGGTAACAAAGTTAAAAGGTAGGCAGGATATCTGCTAAGAGAAGCAGAGATTTCTCTTTTAAAATCAGGTGACCCAAAATAAAGCACCATGGGAATGTTACAACTTAGTACAAGCAGCAGCATAGATCACTGTGTTATGCGAAGAGACTAATTATGTGAGGACAAGTGGGGGATCAATAATTTTACTGTTACTGGTTCATACCTTCCCATTTGAGAATGCACATACGCCTTGAGTGGGCAAAAAATGAGATAAGTGACCAACTTTAGCTTCTTTTACACCGCAAGACTCCTCTGAAATGGATAATCACTATCTTTGTGATCACTCTTACCACACGACAGTTAATATCCTCCTCACAAACAAGAATGTATCCATACGACGATGAGTTTGGAGTGTGTAAAAAACAAGATATAATGCAAGAGATACAATGATACACGGGGTGAAAGCTAGTCCACTCTGTTAACTATTGTAGATTTCATCCAGAAACAAGATAATCACTGCCTATGTTCAAAAATCTATACCACCAGATAAATTCTTGTTTTCCATTCAACCAAATTACATATTCTACTACTGCAATTTGGAGATAACAACAGAAATAATACTACAATGTCTGTGCTTGAACCCTTCTGTACGTTTAATCTGCTTGTACGACCTGCTTTTCTTAGCCAATGCATAAGCGTCGTGGCCATCTGGAAGTAAGCAGGTCATCACCGTGTATAATGTAGTCAATTCTGTATTCTTTGAAGAGAGTTTTCATGAACTGCTCTGTAATTTCATAGGTGCCATAGGAATGGACTTCGTCAACCCACTTAACCCACCAACCAATGCAGCCTTGAAAATTAAGTCAATTTAGAAGAGCTAAAGTGCACTTAAGCAGTATTGAGTACAAACTCAACAAACCCTTCAGCAATTTACCACAAGACAAATAAAGCATATAATTTAGTAATAACTTGTAACAACTAATCAATATATAATGGAACTTCGAGAAAAGATAGTAAGACACCATGACTTAACAACATTAAGGGATTCTATCACAWGCTTTGGTTTCTTATGCAATCAGAATTTGGAAGGAGATGAGCTTATGGGATACCAATGAACCCCTCATAAAAAGTTTTTTAAGAAAATTAACTATGAAAGKTGACTGTGAGGAATAAATTGAAGRCTCCATGAGGTCCATGATATGAATAACAATCCTAATTAGGCTATAATATTTCTGGGAAAGAMTATAAGAATTAGTTCAAAACTCTTTCTAAACTTTTTTTTTCCAATTCTCTTTTTATGCTATTATGGTTCAAGTCTATAATCTGTAAGCCAGTATTGACCATTAACAAATGACAAATTGACAACTAATCATAAACGTTGCTTTCATCATTACCTTTCTTCCATAGACAGTACGGGAGGACCTTTGTTAGCCACAATTTCTTCATCACTTACGACCCCTACAACCAATTCATCTCCTAGAGCTTTGGCTTGCCTCAGTGCATTTGCATGGCCATAATGCATCAAATCAAAGCAACCATCCATGTATACTCTGACACGCTTTTTCTCGCGTGATTGCTTTTTCAAAATGCCAAAACCAGGACACAAATAAGGCAGATAGTGAACTCCAATACCACCAAAGTAGCTTGTCGACAGACCGAATAGAGCTGCAGTGATCATTATTCCTCCAAATACATGTGGGTAGTAGCAAGCTCCATCCCAGATCCACTTGTGACTTTCGTATTCCATTCTGACACAACCCAGATGCCCACAGCACCCTGGGTCAAATAGATAACAGGGGACAAAACTGCAAAACCCATATTCAGTTTTTATCAGGATWCTGGAACTTGGAATGAACATATATGATCAGTTGATCATATCATGTAAGGCCAGAGTAAAGATAATAAAACAAAGATCTAATGACAAATCACATATATGTATGTTTGAGCTCCATGCAGTTGAAACATATTGCCACAAAAGATAACATCATTATGTTGACCTACTATCAAATTTGAGAAGTGGTTCATAATCTTCATACTACACAATTGAAAGTAGTGCAAGGTAACTGAGCAAGGTAGCATGAACCATTTGAGAAGTGGTTCATAATCTTCATACTACATTTCGGCAAAACCCAACTAACCATGAAACATGATCCCCATGTAAGTACTGTAAACATCTGATGTGAATTCTCAAACAAAATAACTGCTAAAATAGTTATTAAAAAACAAGTCTTGTCAAAAGCACAATTTGAATACCAAACCATAACAACTAAGCTTAAGCTAAAATGTTCAAAAAAATCTTGTGACAAAATCACAATACCCAAATCACATAAATTACTTCTCCAACCAATCACGTGATGAAAACAAGAAGCAACAAACAGAATCAAACCTTCAACAAATTAACATTCCTTTCCATCAAAATTCACCAATGCAAAGCTAAGATTCAAACAATTCAAACCAAAGTCAACAAATTTACAAAAAATTAACAAATTTATACAGAAACAGATCACAACACACCAGAGCAAGATCAGATCGATAACACCCAAATGGAAAATCCAAATCCAAGCAAAAAACAAACACAACCCCACAAAAATCTACGATCTGGGTAATCCGAATTCACACCAAAAACATGGAAAATGAATCCTTTTGAACAAGCAAAAAAGTGGGTAACTTTCGTGCAATCGAATCAATGCTTTACCTCCTTTATTTTCCCGCTTTTTCCGCCAATTTCTGACTTCCTTTTACGTTCTTCGTTGTGATTCTGGAAAGAAGGAAAATCTTCCCACAAAAACGTGCGATATTTCTATTTGATTTTGGTACTGTAGAAAATTGTGGGCAATTGAAATAGAATGCTAATAAATATATATATATAAACGTCCAAAAACTCTATTTTTAATTTTGTTACTTTTGTTTATACGTGCTCAACTTTGGTCAATAAAATCTTTTAATAAATACAAATAAATAAGATACGTTTAAGACTCGAAGAAAAAGATATATAATACATATCAGAATTCCAGAAGAATTGGCAAATTAGAAATTGTTAAAAGTGAATTTGAGTTTTTGTGTTTTAGTCGGCAAAATGAAAAGTGAGCAACGCCGGTGAGATTCCTGCAAGTGAAAAGATATTTGAGTTGTAAGAATGGACCACGTTGGAACAGTCAACTTGGCTTGGGGATGGGGTATCGAATGCTCAAGAATCTTCTTTGAATATCAACGTGGTATAATTTGTTTTTCCGTAGTCGCCTACCCGTTCAGCGGAGCTTTGTTCCGATTTTATTCGTGTTTGAATCGGGTTACGCACTTAACTTACGGCGTATATATGAGTCTTTTTCGACGAGAATTTTGCATGCACTGTACTTAAACTCGAGACTTGCGGAAGCAGCGAAGCGGACATCATTCAAATACTTATCACTTAAGTCGTTTTTCGAAGTGTGCGATAGGAAAAGAAAAAACTTGTAAAGTTGTGAGTTGGTGTTGAATATATCAAGGGTTGTCAATTTCTCATCCAATTCAAGGATGACGCTGAAGTCATTAGGTTGAACTTCTCGTGAAGTATTTAAGCTCGACTCGAAATCTTCGTGATCTATGTTACGCTTATACTTACGCTTGAAAAGTTTGTTATAAGCTACCAATTATAATATTAATGTACTATAAACCTTGTTATATTTTGAGGCTCAACTGAATAACACCTTTATATTGTCTATTTTTTTTACTACTTGTTAGCCTTGACTTATGTCACTATTTCCCATGTATTAAAATAATTTCCGTCGTGAATGAACGGCTACAATTATATATAATATATATATATATATAATAATAATATATATAATATATATATATATATATATATATATATAATATATATATTTTTGTGTAAAAACAGCTTAAAATAATTTTTTATTAAACATGTTTTAGATTTAATCTCATTTATGTTTTTCATAAATACTTTTTAATTATTGATATAATTATGAGAATATACTCGGTTATTATCTAGTATTTTTTTATCTTTACTGATATTAATAATTAGATATGATAATGATTGACATTGAATATCTTTTTCAGAAACTTAATATTATTTTTAGCATATAACCTATTGTGACTACTGTTGGTAGGATAGTGACATGTTTACACCAAATTGTTGTAACTTTCTAATTAACGGAGTAATAATAGATTGAAATTGATATACTTCACAACCTATCACAATGTGTCATTCTTTTGCGTATGTGTTGGTAATTTCATCTTAATACATTATCTACTTATTTGCTTATTCAATTCAATAGACAAACGTTTTTAAGGTTGAATAGTAGAGAGAGTAGGAGATATGCTTAGGCATGCAACCTAATTTTAATACACTAAACTTGTGGAGTTGGAGAAATAACAACTTTAATTTACTACTTCTGCATCTCTTGACTAGCACATTTTCGTATTCATACCGTAAACAACTTAAAAATCGAGACGAATTGTCCATAAATTAAGTATTTTTCAATAAGTTTTTGAGATAATTAAAGGTGACATTAACAATACGAACTTGTTACGTGTACTAGATTGCAATTTTCAAATAGATTACAAAATAAAGATATCATGAAAAGTAGCGACCAGCGGGAGTACCCAAAGGTTTTGGAACTTCACATCAAACACATGTTTGAATAATGCATTGGCCTAAATGCCTAATGATAAATCCATCTTTTTCCCTTTACATTTTTTTCCTCTCTTCAATTCTATCCTTCGCGTTACATGAACTATGAATCAAACCCAATGTGAATTACATGTTCGAATTTTCCATCTCGCCGTGGGATGCCACCAAATTATGAGCACAGAAAATGAAAGTCTGATGATGTCTCAGCTTAACTGCCCCTTCCAAACTTCCCAAGTTCATTGTTCACATTGATGAATAATATGATGATGGTCACACAAAATTAGTGAATATAATTTAATCATGAAAAAGATGTTCAATCTATAACCCAATAATTTTGTAGATTTTTATTACAAAAAGTGAATTACATGTCCTAKAAAAGACCACAAATTCCATGCTTAAAACCTGTGACAACCGTGTATGATAAGATTGAWAACTGCGAAATTGGCCTTGGAGTAAAAGACACATTCCCAATCTCCATCAGATAGAATAGCTCAAGCGAACTAAATACCCTGAATACACATCTGATCCGTATTATATACAAATTTTGAGTCGCATTCAGAATGATACACCAATCAGTAGATAATCTATAATTCTATATGAYAGTATGGCTAAAAATATGTTTCCAGATATTTTCTGTCGATCTTGATTCACCTCTGACCGCTGGGTCAATACTCTCCACGTATTGTTGGTTGGTTCAGTTGAGAAAGCTCTGCTTATCCAAAGTTTGTTTAAACTTTAAATTCTCATCTCGAAAAGATCACCAACTTACCTGTGAGAATGAAAAATAAAGATAACAGATGAGCCACAAGCTAGCCATCGTTTTACTTCAAACTRACTAAAAAATATTACAGCATACTGATGTAGTTAAGGCACGATTTACCATATATAATAAGGCACGCACAAGTCACAACTGTTAGCTTAGCTACTTGGCTTAGATCTGGGAAGAATAACCATATTTCGAGGGGATTCCCGAACAAAATATACATCRTGAGCCATAACCTAGCAAAGTGAAAATGAAGAAAATAAAACAATTATCAGAAATAGGAAGAGTTAGAATGAGATTTCCTAACATACACAAACGGAAAGGAGTAAGGACAGAGTAGGCTAATTGGTAAAATTGTGGTAAATCCTTAATTAATGTGTGTGTGATGTGAGGTACAAATGATAGGATTGTTATTTCATGACACAAAGTAGCGAAAATAGGCAAATTCCATGTGAGCATTACATAGCCTGAGCGAGGTGGATTGCATGTCCAATCAATGTAGAAGTAAAAGGCATACTCCAGCTTGTCAGTTCCCACCTCCTTTTATTGAGACCACAATGTAAGCTTGAAAAATTCAACAACAATGTACTCCCTCCGTAATGGAAAAAATGCAACAATTGTATAGAAAGTGTAACAATGCAACRATGTAAGTTTTACGTTACGGAGGGAGTATTTAGGGCCTGCCCTTTAAGACAACATAAACATTTACATCCCAAACCTTAAATCAACACTGCATACATTGATACTCCATCCTTTCTAAAAAGGAGCATGAARACTTGCCAATTTCCCACAAAAAAGGGAAAAAGAATATGATAATAATGATCATGTATTCAGCCATCCTGATAATACATCGTAAGTTAACATTTGATGTGGCATGTGCACGCCGGACCACATATCAATTACATGCCATCCATACACTTGACCACATATCAATTACTTAAAGAGCAAAGATCTAACAATCACGATCAAGATTCGAGTCAAGCATCCAACCTCAAATAAGGAGCAATACAGTGACAGTGTATCCCATACTGGTATGAGTACCAACTAGCACTTGAACTTCAAAAGAGAACCGTCACATGAGTAACCCACCCATCCTGACAAACTCAAGTATCGTTGGTTGACGAAATTCCACAAGAATTTGTTTTCATGGGAAATTGAATTCCTATGTTAATTTCCATGGAAGTGTAAATTTGTGTTTGGTTGACACCATGGGAATTAAATTCCAATACTCAATAGTTTTATTTAAACCAAAAACACTCAACATCACTATTTCTCCTCTCTCTCTACTTAAAATCACTTATCTTGACCAATCAACCTCCACAATAACAGAACACTCATTCAATCATCAAACTTCATTTTATCACAACAATCTCACCTCTCTTTGCTCACTTCCACGACTTCCTCATTAATGGCGACCACATCATCCACCTCAATTCCCATATCATCAACACCCTTCAATCATCATCCTAAATTCATTACTGATCTCCCTTTTGTTAATAAAATATGAGAATTTTTAATTTATTTTTTAGGATCAAAATTAAACCCCAAAAACGCAGAATTTGGAATCGAATCAAAGGTCCGGTTTCATTTTTGCTTATCAAATCAAATATCTAATTTTGATGATGATGATGATTACTAGATCTGATGACAATTGATATAGTAATGTGGTGATGATGATGTATGATGACATTGATCATGGCCGATGCTGATGTAGATGACAGTGATGTTGATGTTGATGTCGATGACGGTGATGAAGGTTGGTTAAGGAAAGAGTTTAAGATGACGGTGATGATGGAATGATGGTTAGATGATAGATAATTAGGTGAAAAATGATGATTATAGGGTTGATAATCACAGGAAATGTGACTCACCGTGTGTGTGTGTGGGTGGGGGTGGGGGGTTATGCATTTTCCAGTATGGCATGGGAATTTAGAATTCCATTGAAGTCTTCTTCCTGTACAGTCACCACAATTTTGGCAACCAAACACATTGCTACCAGACACAATACTACTGTAGCAATTCCCACAATTTTAATTCTAATTTCCAGTGAAAATAGTTCCAACCAAACAAGTCCTCAAAGTGCATAAGCTTAGGCTAAAAATACTCCCAAAGGGTTCAAGTCCAACATATTCAAGTCTTACAAAAGTTTGGCACGCACTCTCCTAGTGTCTCTCTCCTACTCATCTCTCTCCTGATTAAGCCTTTTTTCAATAAACTTACTTTAATTAATTGTTTGTTTAGGCATTAAGGGGAGGAACAATACATTCTAACACAGATTTTTCGAAATAGAAATTGTATTACTCCGTAAATTAGCAATATCAATATGTATGTTCCTGAATGTTAAACCGGGACTGAATAAGATAGAGTCGTTGTGGCGGTGCTTTCCTAGTCTAGAGCTTAATTTTTTTAAACAATGGCATCAGCATGCCATTCAATGCCAAGAGGTCTTATAAGAATATATCACAGACTCTTAGTCCCCTCGTTAGTTCTTATCAGATGCTCAAAGAGCCTTCTAAACTTCATTAGTTGTCTTAATTGCTTCCCACACAAGAAAAGGCAAATTATAAATAAACCTATGCAATTGAAAGAACAAAGAATCCAATTATAACATTTGATTTACCAATTGCCAATCATAACAGTCTAAAAGAAAGAAGCATAACATTACCTTGAGATTTCTAATGGTCGTTTGTCAACTAATTGGCAAGACTTTGAACTCAAGGGCCGGCTACAATAAACAATCTTCATTTGCTTCAAATGTGTAGCAACGGTATGGGCCAAGGTCACCTTCAAATATTACAGGAATCCTAGTTAAAGCACGATATAGAGAGGAAAAATTAGTTTCAACATGCCCTAATATCACATGTCAAGAATACACACAATGGCTTTGTATCACAATAATGGCATATCATATTGAGGTCCATCGAACCCCAATCATATTATTTCTTCATAAGTATTTTTTTAAATAAAAAAGAACAAACTTGGGGATGAACATGCACATAATAAGCCATGCAAGGAAGGAATTGTTTCCAGACCAATAAAATTCTAGGTTCAATCCCAAATAACCCTTACCTACTTGAATCAAAATTTGTATTCAATATCTTAACCATTGAGAACCACTGAGGCCACCATAACCCAAAGGCATGGTCATACCTCTATGAGTCTATGGCGTGATTGCGTGAATATATCTCGCCTTATATTCCTCAACTATATTTGAAGGGGCCTTTCATGTAATGATTAAACCAATGAATGGTAATGGGAACATGATTTAGTAGGTTTCAAGGATTTAAGCACGTTCAAATGAGCTCTACTAGGGAAAGCAGTCTGGAGGTTATGCATAATGAGAATACTCTCTTTGGTCGTGTGTTTAAAGCAAAAAACTACCCAAACTGCTCAATCTTGGAAGAGCTTTAGGGGTTGGGGGCAGTTATGCTTGGCGTAGTATTTGGGGTTCGAAAGCTCTTATCAAGGAATGGATGCTATGGCGCATAGAACGGGTTGTTTGTGTGAATGTTTGGCATGACCCATGGTATCGGATGAAAAGGGAGATTGTTACGGTCCAATGACGGAAAATGTGAATTATGTTTCTGATCTAATCGACTTTGAAGCGATGCGTGGAACTCTAAGGTGCCTCAAAAACACGATTAATGAGTGTGACATTAAGTGCTATTGTCCATCCCATTGATGCACGAATGCCACAGGACCGTTTTTTTGGCCGTTCTCTAAGATGCATTTACACCACGAGTCGCATATATGGTGAAAAGGATGTGATCTAGATGTTTTTCATCGTTCATGGGTCTATATATGGAAGTTAGGGGAAGTCCAAAAGTTCGTTCTTTCTTGGAGGACTATGCACTGGTACTCTGCCCACTCGCTCATTGCTGGTACATAGACATGTCTGTCACTTCTCGAAGTGCCCTTGGTGCGAGGAAGAGGAAACACTCACACATGCTATTTTGTTGTATTCGGGTGCAAATTATGGAATGGATAGTGGCTGTGAGAGTTTGTTGAAGGTAGAGGAGCTGGGGATGCTAGATATGTTAGTAGGATGGAAGGAGATTGGAGGTGATTTGCAACGAAAGGCAGTTTACTTGCCTGGATTATTTGGTCCGAACAGAAATGGGAAAGGTATTTCCCGATAAATTTACGCCTAATTCTGTAACTGTTGGCTCGTATGGAGAGATACTTAGAGGAGGACGGCTTGTAACGAAGAAAATATATGGTGCTCCAGTGGTTACTACGGCTATCCCAAAGCATTGGGTTGCGCCAGAAGCGGCTCGATAAAGACAATACTGATGCATGTTTGGTACAGGAAGGGTGGTTGTTTAGGAGCTGTGGCCCGAGATTCAAAGGGGGAGGTCATCTTTGCTGGGGCGTAGAGAAGAGAGCTCACTGGGCTCCTGAAATTGCAGAGGCAAAGGCTCTGCTTTTACTCTTAAGTTGGCTGTCATTATGGATTGCAGAGAGTTGTGGGGAATCAGATTGCTTGTCATTGTCATCAGGCTCAACAAGGCCGCTCTTTATTCACAGAATTAGATAATTTGCTAGAGGATATTTTGTTAGCTTGTAGTAGGCTAGTTTCAGTACAATGTTACATGTCAAAAGGAGGGCAAACATCGTAGCTCATAATCTTGCTTAAATTACTTCCTTTTGGAGTTGAGCAAGTTTGTTTGGGTGTAGTCCTCAGGAATTAGTCCTTATGTACTCTCGGATCGTTTATCTCTTAATTAATTAAATGCTTTCCTAAAAAAAAAAAGTAAAATAACCAACTCAAATAACAACAAGATAACAAATAGATACTCACATGCCATTAATTTAATTTAAGCACAACTAAATTCAAACCCAAAATTGAATATACTAAGCATAGAATTTTAAACTGACTATATTCGGATTAATATGAGAAGCACAGAAAGGTTCACATTGCTAAACAAAACTTTCATAGAATCCAACAATATTGACAGTTTAACAAATAAACAAGCTCGATCCAACTAAACTAAACTACTGAGTGTCAGAACAATCACAACACAACACAAACACAACAAACTCAGTTACCATAACAATAAAACCAACCCAGAGAAAAAGGAACAAATTTTGAAAATGGGTATCAACAAAGCACATTCTTGAACAATTGACAACAAACATACATACTCAAATACAATCAAAAATTGAATTCAACCCAATACAATTAGAGCACCATTTTAATCAATTCAAAAAGAATCAAACTTGAAGGGGATATTGAAATTGAATACATACCCAGTAATCTGAGAAACAAAGAAAGGGGATCTATGCGGACCAAACAACAGTAGAAGCCATGATTTGCCATCAAACGAAGTGCGGAATCAATTGGCTTTTGTCACAGTTCCAACAAAATAATTCCAATTTGCAACCTTTCTTTGATAAAGGGATTTCACTTGGTTTCTTCAAATTCTTTTCCCTCAATTCGATCAATTGAAGTTGTGATTTTTTTGGAATCTCCTCTGTTGCAGGATCAACTTGTTGAAGTTCTGCAACTTTGGAATTTCTACATCTTGTTGAAGTTCTGCAACTTGTTGAATTTCTACGTCTTGTTGAAGTTCTGCATCATATATTGTGAAGGAGTTGTTTGCACCATGAGAGTGTTTGGAGGAGAGAAAATAATGAATAGTTTTGATTGGGGTTTTTAACAGGTTTTTTGGCAGCACCATTCATTGTTTTTCTGCACTTTGCAGAATTTGAAGTTTTATTTTCTTAATGCAAAAATTTAGTGGGCTATAATTTTTATGCAGATATTTGGGCCTAGAAGAGTTATTAGCCCAAGAAATTTGGCCTAGAAGTATCAGTAGCCACCAAATTTGGGCCCAGAAGAATCATTAGCCTAACAAATTGTTCATTTAAGCAACGTACCACATTTTCAATTGTATTGTTCTTCTAGTTTGATGAATGAAAAATATGAAATCACAATAATATTTGTAATGCTAGGTGAAACCTATCTTATTCTTTTATTAAATTTAATTATCGAATTAAAAAAACTATTTTGAGAGAACATTAGGTTAAAATTAAATACGGAGTCTTATTTATTTGTGCAAAAGAATAAAAAATAACTTCTAGGTACAACCGGACGATTTTACTACAACATCTTGCCTCCTAAAACTTTTATTGGCTATGAAAGTATTTGCTCGATGAAAATAAGTAACTCATGTATGTTAATAGTAATTACAATAGAATCAACTAAGAAATTATCACAACAAGTAACATATGTTATATTTGTATTACGTGTTATTAACATAAAATAACGAACATTATCACCAGTATTACGAGCATATAATATTGCTTTAGTGTAGTGTCACTTCCTCTCGACTCCTAGGGACTAGCCCCTCGGGCTTCAACCTCGCCCTCAACATTTGTTGGGATTCCCCCACCCCCGGCACCCCTAATGTACACTTGCTAGCCCTACTAGGTCTTAGCTGAGTTCCAACTCCTAAAGTATGTATGTTTATAAGATATGTTGTTATGATTGCACAACACCTTATAATTTCGACAAGCACCACATATATTATTATTATCCCTACCAAATTTCAAGTCAAGTTCTTTCCATGTCGTTTAATGGAACCATTCTTCTAGTTGGGGACCCTACATACTCTTATATCATAGTATGATAAATCACTAATTTATGTTTTGTCTAATATGCGGCAAATTCAACCATGGCCATTGGATCTTGCTCTTATAATATATGCTACATGAGTGCTCAATATACTTGATCATGCACTAAGCTATATATATTGACTCTATGAGTGAGAGTCGTCCGAGGAGGATAACCGAGTTGATTAGAGCTCGTCTTCTGATTTTAGGAGATTCTGATAGTAGGACTGTCATCTCCGTTATTGTGGGTACCTAAACATTCGAAAGAAAAAAATTTGAATCTATTGATTATCGCCCATTAAACTTATCGCCTCCAACAGTACGTTGAGAGGCCGGAGTGTCGGAGAGTGCCGAAATCATTTCTCGAAAAAAGGCGTTGTTTATAGACCTACATGTAAAGCCAAGTGACCTTTGGGTAGAACCCACCGCAACGGCTACTGTTACGTCTTTATATGTAATATAAGGTGATTAAGACCATTTGAGTTGCAATCCAACACAATTTGCAACTTTTTATCTACAATTAAAAACAAATGAATTGAAACATCAAATCACAGTATCTTTTACTTTGTTTTCAGAATTCTAAGCATATCATGGAGGAATATTCTAGTATATTCCTTTGCAACAAACAACATGCAATTATTAGAAAGGAATTAGAGGGAATGAGTGATTAGTCATATTCCAAAATATTTTATAGAAAAATTGGTACCACACTACCACATTCCGTTTTAAACTCTTTGTTGGATTAGTTAGTTAGTTAAGGGATAGTAAACATAGAAGCACATTGATAATTTATGGAAACACTACTACTCATAACATAACAACTTCAAGTAATTAATTGAGTGAATGCATGCTCCAATATTATTCCAAAGATATGGCATTATTGTGAGTGTCGATCATATATTCATATCATTACATGTAACAAACGTTAATTAACAATAATTTCGATTAGCTTAATTGTTAGCCATGGATGGTTAATTAACAATCACAAATGTAGTGCCAGAAAATTTACTTCATCCGTTAATAGTTATTTGCAACAAGAGAATATTATGCGTGAATAATAAAAATTCATTTATCGCAAACAACTGTATGTTGACGGAGGAAATATTTATTTACATGCATCCGGCAACACTACATATATCATATAATATCAAGTATCAAGAATGCATCAAATCACACTACTCACATAATGGACATCAACCAATCACATACTACCCTTTTCAAATATTTATTGTGAGACAATAATTTCATGATCCTCGATGACTAAAGGTCACAACTAACAATAGAGTTTGCTTTGTCTTCAACTCTTATGACAACAAAATGAAGAAAGAATGATGGTAACCCTAATTTAGTGGAATAATAATATTCCTTATATATCATATATATGTGAATTTATCCTACATATATTCCTATAAATGTGATCATTAATGTAGGCTTATATTTTTACCAGACAAGAGGATCAAAACCTTGTGGCTGATGCGGATTCGGTTTGCTGCGTGCCACCTTGTTGCTCTAAAAGTAATATGCCTTAGAGCACTCTTGTAATTATACAATCGTAGGTTGTAATCTGTTTCTCACATAATGTCACAACTCCCTGTTTAGGGTGAGTCGGAATTTATTCACACAACTATTAGTAACAAATCATATGGACGATAAGTTAACTTTAGATTAATAATAATCATATATAAAATATTACGCTTTAACAGAAATTATTGGTCAATAGCTTAATTAGATTATATGCTTAAAGTATAATTATATATATATATTTGGTGTACAAAATTCATCGGATCGAAAAGATTGAAGGTGACTTAAAGGTGAGCAAATTAGGTTTGGACTGAAAAGAGAGTATTTTGGTCCGTAGTCGAAAACCGATCGGCCGAGTTATGATCCTAAAACTTTAGACTCGCGTAAGGGGCTTTCGGCCAAAAAAGCAAAAAAAAATGGTCTGATTTGTAGGGACATCCGTCTTTTCGAGCCACGTTGTACTGGGTTTTCGGCCGCCTTGTTTTGCTCACTTTCTAAGATAATTGTGCTATAAATTAGGGACATATGAGATTGATTGTAAATACTTCAATTGAGTGAATGACAAATTGACTAGCAGAAGCCCAAGATACAGCTGACCAAAAGATGGTCATTGGACACAGTACACACTATAATTATTACTTTTGATCAGTTGATTTATTTTAATTTAATTTTTTTTGGTGATTAGCTGATTCTTAAAAGGTATATTTAATTAGATGTTTGATTAGCTACTCTAAAAAGTACTCGTAAACAATATATAAATATATTATAGAGAGAGATTTTATGTGAATAAAGGATTGTAGGCTGATCGATGATTTAAATTGTACTTGATAGGAGGAGTTGAAGACGTGTGTTTGATCCCGCAACAACAATTAAAAAGGGATTTAAAACTTATTAACCGTTCAAAATTAAGCTCTGGATCGGTATAGTTCAAAGGTGAATAAAAAATATATAGACTTTATTGTGAAAAAATCGTATCCTAGAAGTGGAAGTATATACCTTGAAAAAACAAAAGAAGGCCTTCGGAATTAGGAGCCACTTGAAGTAGATCGACTTAGATCTTTGAGCATAGTGCACTTCCTCTAGGGAATCAACTAAAAAAGATTAACCGTTGTAGTTTGACGAGAAATGTGGCAAGTTTTGTTCACCTTTATTTACTTATATAATTTTAGTAAAATAAAAGTATAAATAATATTTTATATAAGTTTCAAAAAAACAGATTAATAGGTTCTTACTCAGCTCGCTCTTAAAAATGAGTTAAAATAAGCTAAGAAAAGTTTAGTTATAAATAAGATCATAAGCAATAACATAAAACAAATTATAGCTATTCGAAGTTGAAATTACTCAGTAAAATAAATCAAACAAGTTTCGTGTGATTACATTAAGAAATTTATATAAAATTAACTCTTGATTTACTAGATTTAATATAGGGTCCGGTTCATAAGGGTTATGATTGATTGAATGGTTTACCAGATCAAAATTTTGCATATAGGTTTGGTTATGATTGTGTTAGAATTACTAGATTGAGATAAATTAAATTCTTTGATTACTAGAATTCGTTTGGTAGGGTTGTAAAAGTTTTCAAATTAAATTTATTTCCATGAAAAATCTTTTACGTAGTAAATTGAAAAATTCATTTTCATAAAAGATTATTTTTCGTTGTTTCATTGAGTAATCTAAATCGATTTTAAAAAAAACGCAATTCAAATGGGATCGGAAATAAGCAGCTACCCTAGAGGGTTTTTTTTTAAAAAAAAAAAAACTGTCTTTTGGTTAATTTTATTAGCTTATGCTGAAAGATCCTGCTACACTTTACCTTTGGTTGGATGGAAAAAGAAATATCATGCTCATTTGTCAATTGTTCATCAACTAATAAAAATAATAATATGGAGTTGAGTATGGCAATAACCATTGCATTTTGTGGAAGAAACCATGTCATCAAAAAAGAGGTAGGTTAATTCTTGATAGCATGACTTGTTAGATGTCAATGGCCACAAGAGTTGTAGACATGGGGGCTCCCCACTTTTTATTTCCCCTTCCCCTTTGTAAAGGGATGTCTAGTTGTTGAAAATTGAAATAATTATCCTTTTAATTTACCAATTATGATATGTATGATTAATCATTTGTGGATATCAATATAATGCATGCCTAAATAATTTATGAAATCACATATAAGATGCGCTGAAAAAGACAACGAGATCATGTAAAAATCAATTCACCATTACCAAACATAGAACATCTACCATATATGTATGTCCATCATATATACTTAGTAATCCTCAACTTACTTTTATCTTGTTTCCCCTCTATTATTATTGTTCTCTTTTGATAATTTAGAAGAGAAATTAAGTTTTTACATTTTAAACGGGTACATACAAGCAGTAAAGGGTACACAAGACTTTTTCAGCTACTGTTATGAACAGTACACGTGTACTCCTTTAAACCTTCAATGTACCCAAGATTGAAATACAAGTATATGTATATAGATTAAATGTGACCGTCCATCTCGAAATCCACGGTCAAGATTAAAAGTTTTTAGTTTTCACCTAAGGTTTTGTGTTTTCACATGATCCATACATCTTAAAAAATCAAGTCAAGATTGCTTCTCACACTTCTCATTTTAAGGGTACTTCTCATTGGATCCTAACCTAATAATATATTATATATATATAAATATATTATATATATATATTATATATAATATATATATATATATATATAATATATATATATATATATATATATAATATATATATATATATATATAATATATATATACTATATATATATTATATATATATATATATATATATATATATATATAGAATGGATCATGTGAAAACACAAATCTTAGGTGAAAACAAAATTTTTAAATCTTGACCATAGGATTTGGAGTATGGACGGTCACGATTAATCTATGTATTACTTATATTTCAATCTGGGGTACATTGAAGGTTTAAAGGGGTACACGTGTACTGTTCATCAATAGTAGCTGAAAGTCTTGTGTACCCCTTACTGCTTGTATTGTACCCAAAATGTAAAATGTATCTACTTATTTTTGGTTTTCACGTTTTCTTATAACATGTGGTTTCACTGATATTGTGATGTCACCTTATTAAAACTAGTTAAATAAGCATATCAATTGATAGATGTAATGGATGATATCGTGGCAATTGCCATTATCAATGAAATTAGTCTCTAATAGGCCGTATACTAGTCTCTAAACTAGTTTAATTTGTTGCGTGATTTTATTATAAAGCTAATTATATGTGTTAGGGCTCATCATCCGATCTTCGACCACCTTTCTTTAAGTGAAGTTTAGTTTGAGAGTGGGACAAGATTAACTATATATATACTAGGGAAAATTATAAGAAATCATATCCAATTATTCTTCAATTTCATCATGTATTAAGATTAGATTTACAATCTTATCCTATTGTTAGACATATTGCTTTATTTATACGTACACTAGCTAGCTACGATAATACATGTAATAATGAAATCTTGTAAAAATTACTAAACTTCTACAAATAAAATAATCTGTATAATAAAAATAATTTAATTAACATCACAGATTATTTAATTTCGATCAAATTTTTTGAAATTATTAAACATCTACAGATTAAAATAAGCCTATATACATTAAATAATAAGATTGGAAATTCGGATGCATATACAACTAACCCTACTCATTAGAGTATAGAATCCACCATATATAAGAATAACTAAGACTTAATTGGCACTTTCAATGTGTCATATTTCTTACATACACACCATGCATGTTGGCATGTTACCAGTTATACAAATCTCTAGCTTCTTTTACAATCAATTCACACTTCTTTTGATAAGTGGAAGGTTGTGTTATTTTGCAATGCATGCTTTTGAGGTATAGTATTTAATATAAGATTGTACAAAAAAGAAAATAAATTAAAGCACTTTGAAAGCATTTTGTATTGCATTGCATTGAAATGTAGCTAGCTCCATTACCACAAATACTATGCCTTTTACTTTTGGTCATGGGATGACCAATCATGCAAAAGATCGAAGCAATTACTATTTAAACTCGAAATTGTCGTTCCGTTTACATTTCTCAATGCACAAACTTTGTGATACATATAATATACGTATTATATAGATTGAAGCGAATCTAGCAACATCCGTCAAAACGTTCAAACATATGACTGTTTGAGTTTATATTCTGCGTATTTTTAAATTCAAATGTAATTCAAATGATGTATTGACATTTTTGAATATGATAATGGTGCGGAGGTACGTATCAAAGAACGGAAGAAGTATTATATAAGTAAACAACGAAAAGAGAAACAATGTTCCTTTTTAACTATTAATGTAATACCAAATTGATGACTTTCTTGATTGGAAAGTTTTATTAAAAACGACTTAATTGATGTGCATTACAATCCAATTAGATTAAGTAAGGGGGCTAAGCCAAATCGTGATAAAGAAATTAAAAAAACAAGACAAAAGAAAAAAAGTTCATCTGAAAGGAAAGAAAAGGAAGGTATTAAAAGGCACAAAGTCCAAAAAAATTGATGTATTGAGTATAAAAAGATTTTGATTGATTGCCCTTTTAAAGCCACCCTTGCATATAATAATACGTAGTATAATGTTTTCCAACTATTATGTGCATGAAATTAGGTCATAACTAACTTACAATTTTTAATTATTTTTAAAACTCGAACAAAAAAAATAAAATATGTCAAAAATCAAGAAAATTAATTAGTGAATAGAATTAAAATAAATAAAAAATAATTAGAAAAAAAAATTATATTTGAACCTATGCTTTTAAGATCGATGAAAATTATTCTACAATATAACAAAATACGACCATAATATTATGATACAAAAGTCTAAATTTTATCATCTGATCAATAAATTTATGATCTGATATGAGTGCATGAATAATTTAAATTAGCTATTATTGGAAGTTGTATTGTAGTGTACACTCTAGTGGATTACATAATGCACATTAGCTATACAGGATCGATTTAGAGGTTTGCATGCATGCATGCATGTAATGAACTCTCAAACATGTATCGAACTGCTATAATGATGGCATGTGATTGAACAACATATGTGTGCGCTCATTTCAAATTGCATACTAAGCAATTAGCATGCCTAAACACACTCACACACATACATAGATCAGGGTTACTAACTAGATTCGAAGGTGTGAACATTTTATCACTCATATGAAACTTATTTGAATTTTTTTTAAACTAAAAATGTACCGAATTTATCCAACGCAAACTAAATTATATACAATACAATATGATGAAGTTTTGCAACTAAATTATACTATGAAGTTTTGCAAAAAAAAAATAACTAATACAATACAATATAATACAATACAATACAATAAAAGTCAAATATTGTGCACATAATTAAAAAACAAGATGTTCAACATTCAATTGGCAACTTCTTAGCCCAAGCACGTGCTACGCCATACGTGTACGTGCACAACGTATAAAATATACTCGTATTGTTACATGTATGAATTTCATATTTGCGGTTGATTTCGTTGACTTTGTACGTATGCAAAGGTGTACGTACGGTAGTAGAATCTAGAATAATCCAGAATCTAATTCTAGAATAAAGCTTTGTTCAACGTTAGTCGTTGATTGTTTTTGTTGCCACTCTTAGCTTTGCGGCATACCATGCACGGTCAACTCGAGTCGTGCAGGATTACTCTGACACCCGCGACACTTGGCCCTCTCGCCGGTGCATCTATTAGCTATGAATACATTATGATACGTACGTTCTTCTTTTGGTCCGTTTGTTTTAGAGGAAAGCGGTTTTCATCACCGTTCTACTTCTACAATCGTTGTCATGTACTTGTATAGAATGTTTCCATCGAAACAAACATAATCGATCTTTTTACCCCACACTGGCCACACTTATAGTTCTGTATTTCCCTTTAGCTATGAGGCATTCCTTGAAGGAGCTCATCACCTCAATTGAGTTACCATACTATGACCTGTAGGTATATCAATAAGACCAAAAGCTAACTTGCACCACGATATTCGATAATGGGGAGTTTAGCAAAAAAGAGTTTTGGGTGGATCGGAAAATTTAGAGAGTTTTGAACCACTATTTAAAGTTTTTGACTAATCAAAATTCTAATCGGGATGTTTCGTAAATAGAGTTTCAATAAGAGTTTTGGGGTGAAAACTCTCAAAAATCAAAAGGCTCCTATTTGGAGCTTTTTCTTTAGAGGATTAGGAGGAGAAAAAAGAATGGAAATGACTTTTAGCCCACTATTATAATACTAACACATGATTAAACATGTACCATAATGTCATTTATCTATACAATTAACCAATTAAAAAAAATCAACTTTTAGCAATCAGCTAAGTTTTACCAAACACATTCTTGTGAAAAGGTGATCACATATGCAGTCAAATTTTCTAATAAAAAAGTTAAAACTCTATAATCTAACTCTAAACTCTATTTGCCAAACAGAACCAATGAGTTACCTTAGAAAAAATTAATTCCTTCGATTGATGCTTGATTATGACAAGCATTCCAACATTGTGTGTTTAATTTGGATTGAACAAAACTTTGCCGATTAAATCGGCCGCTAATCTAATCAATKTTTTTGATGTTTAATTAGAGAGCCACAAAGTGGAGATGAAAATCGATCTCAAAATATGTTCTCTTAAAATAGGGATGAAAGCTCTAACCAATCGAGTTATCCCTTACCTTCACCAGTAGTCTAATCATAGATACGATGTTTAGGTGAATATTCGATGTCCACTATAGTATATATACCCGGTATTACTATCCGAAACTTTTATGGATATCATTTTTAAATAGGGGCAAAAAAATGAAATGTATTTACTAGTGCGTTTCCTAATGCATGATTCGAAATGTCGTTGCACTCGGGTCAAATTACTTCATTGGATATCCAYAATAGTAACCACTAATTTAGTGGCCAACAACCATGCTTATAAATTATAATAATATAGACACTACTATTTCATCCAATCACATGTATGTTTTGGTTTGCATTTTCATCTAGCTAGTACTCCTTCTCTGTCCTATACCATCCTTGTTCTCGCTTTAACTTTACATGTTTGTCAATATATACATTTTTTAATTATCGAAATTTTCAGTTTTATGTTGTTGACAAATATTTGGTGATAAAAAATGAAAAATAAAGCACTTGTTGAGACGGATTAAATAGGACTCAATTCACTTAATTATATTAATTTGTCCTTATAATAAGTAATTTACAAAATTCTCTTGAACTGTGAATATTAGTAAGATTCTATAACAACAAATGAGAACATATGGTGTAATGTAACTTTTCAACAATAACTAACGCAAATAAAAATTTATGTTGATGGCCGAGCCATTGATATTCGAAGATTTCATTGAAAAGGTATATCATGCTCCTCGCATAAAATGTCTCTTATACTTCAAAAGTGGATGTAAAACACGTCATGTTTATACGAACACGATTTATTCCACTTAGCAGGGAAAGAAATAGATGAGATATGAATATATGACCTCTTTAACTTGCATGCTTGTTTATATATATTATGTTAGAAATTTATTTTAACTAAAAATTTAAAAAGCTGAAGATTGAGTTCAAAATAAATATTTACTTCGATGTGTAAAAAAAAATAAAATAACATGAAATAGAATTTCCTATAAACAACAACCAGCTATCGTGGAACACGATTATAGAATCAAGAAGATACAAAAAGTTGACTTAATGAAGCTAATAAGAGTATTTACGTGGGAATCTTAACCTAATTAACTACCTAATTATACGATGGATCATTTATTACATTCTTCTTTTAGCAATAATTTTAAATAATATATTGCTATGAGAGAATAAATATTTGATTTGGAAGGAATTGGTTCTTCGCATGCGATTATGCCAACGAATTTTATTTTATTTTTTTCCATTTTAAATAGATGAATAGTATTTAATAATGTCTTTTTTGTGATATGCTCAAAAATGTGGTTCATTGATTATCTTTATAATAATTTATTTATTAATCATTCTAGAATGATTATGGATAAATTAGCCGTAATTCTTGATGAATAGAATGAATATATGTAGCAAATGAATATATGACAGAATAACACAATTAACAGTACACATTTTACTAATAGGAGTACTTTGTTTTGTAAGAATGTATGCTCAATTAAAAAATAATACGAAGAATATGCTCATACTTAGCAATACTTAATGAACTTTTAAAGTATGATAATGTCAACTAGGATAATATCTTATCAAATAGGTGAGTTGATGCTACACGTACTATGAATTAGCAAGATATGAACATTAAATCAGCGATGTCATGATTATATATACGGATTTCTTTTCAGTTTCACACATATTTATTTTTAAAGTTTAAATGAAAGAAATTTTATTCGATAAAAAGTTTTCACAAACATCATAACCATTAACCAAGACACAAGACAAAGTATAGACCAATAAATCAGAGCTTCATCCGCGCAAACTCTATCCCCTTATCAATTTGTTGGAACTTAGTGTGACACGCTGACATTGAATGATGAACGGCCTCAAACGACCACTGAAATGAATAAAAATAAAGTAACACAAAGTTCACATGTCAAATCAGAAACAAATGACTTAGTTATATTACATAAATTAGTTAATACTTATGTAACTAGAATCTTACTACTATAAGTATAGTAATTTACATTAAGAAAACCTCATAAAGCCTAGACATTACGTTCGTAACCTATATGTACGGTCTAATAATATATATTACGTATTCTTAAGACAAATTTTATAATTTCATTGATTACGGTACAACTACAGTACACTCATTTTTTCATGATTATCCTCAAATATGAAGATACAATATACAATAGTAAAATAACGAAGAATTTGTACGTACAATCGGTGTATAATAAACATCATCTACCCCTCGACTTTAATCTTAGCTTCCTCGAGTTTCTCCTTCTAAAAAAAATAAAAATAAAATCGAATGTTTAGCACTTTAAAGTTAAACTCGATCACTACATACATATCCCAAAGAACATGATAAGTTTTGGTGATTAATTAATTGGTTTTCCATAATCTCAAACCACATGACAATGACAAATATGGGATCCGCGTGTACCAATACAATATTCGATTCTTATTCAATCAAAACAATTCATATATGCCAACGGAAATACGATTGAAATTTGCCATTATTACCCTTGTTCTTTTAGCGGTAAATATATACATCTAGGCGCATATAGCATTAAATATACTTCCAAAATTAGTATATTTATAAGTCAACGAAAAGTTAACATAGAAATCATGTGAATTAATGTTAAATTTTTCATAAACTTACTATTTATAGCCTCTTATATAAGGGTTGTATATAGTTTTTTTCTTTTATTATTATTATTTATTGGAATGTCATGCTTTATTAGCTCTATTAATATATGAAATCATCTTAATCTCCTTACTATGGTAGTAGAGCTGGCAATGGATCAGAGGTGTCCTGGTCGAGTGGAGCAAAATCCGCCTCCATCCACCAACCATCTGACCTCTACTCGATCCATTCATCACCCGAATTATTCATTATCCATGGATGGATCGAATTTTTAATGAGTTTCGCATTAATTTTTTTTAATAATACAATTTTTCACTTTTTTTAAAGGATTTAAGCTCACAATAATGCAATAGTTTCAAGATACGACTACCAAAAAACCTATTATTCACTATGTTGAGTCGATAGAAATAAAGGGATAAAAGAAAAAATGTAGGAAATCTTTAATATATATACTTCCTCCATTTCTTTTTAATGGTAACATGTAGTAAATTTAGAAATATCAAATTAATAACAACAATTGTTTTCTTTAAATTTTTGCATGTTACTTCTTCCTATATCTCTCCTAATCACATGCCCCACTTTCTCACTCTATCACTTTCACACTTACAATCAATTTTTGCCTAGGAGTATGAGTACGTCATGCTCAATGTTGCCATTAAAAAGAAATGGAGGAAGTACTTAGTTTAGTAAAATAAGCGGATGGATGAATGGATCGGCTGACAGATGGATGTATCTTCACCCGCATCCAACTTGACTCGTTACCTGATCTATCCGCCACCCGATTAAAATCCATAATTTTTCGGGTTTTCATCCACGAAAACAGATCAAATGGTCAAATAGTCATCAAAGTAGGGTGAAATTGTCAGGTCTATATGTTAGTATGGTCTATGTAATTGCATTAGCCAATAGAATCACACCATTTCTAGTTTCAAAAAGTATTGTGTGAGTCACGTTCACAAATCACAATAAATAAATTTACTGTGAAATGATCAATTCTAAGGTTACTTTAAACAGTTTTAGGCTATGTTTTTTTTGGACTGAACTGAATCTGAACTGAACTGAATTAAAGTGGATATATATACCATACATAGAAATAAATTCAAAGAAACATGACTTACATTATTTGTAACCAACTTTTATGTAAATTAGAGCTCTCGTGTTTTTTGTTATACATTAAGAGATAATTTATATGAATGAGTGTTATATTGTAAAAGATATATTTAAGGTAATTCATATACTATATGAACTCTCAATCTTTTAGGTTAATCTATATAATAATAAGCTAAGGAAAAATTGGGGATAAATACTTAGTTTCGAAGCCATTTTGAAAATAAATACCTAGATTCGGTTTTATTTTACTTAAATACCTACATTCGACGTTTCCTTTAAAAATCAATACCTAGTGCGAAATTTGACCAAAAGTGTTAGTTGACCGTTAACTCTTGTGGGCCCCCCTAACCCCCTCCCTTACTCCCACCACCGCCACCCCAACCACCACCACTGCCACCCCATCCACTGCCACACATTGACCACCAGCCCCACTAAGTCACGAAGCACCACCCCTACTGACTGCCACTGCCACCACCACCACCCCAACAAGTACCCAACCATGAACACCACAACACACAACCACCACAACCCATAACCCAAATTCGAACACCACAACTAAACCCTAATTTCTACAATTTCGCTCCCAATTCGAGGTTAATTTCCTCATCACCTGCAATTTCCGCAATTTCTTCGACAAATTCGCAAGACTTAATTAGATTTCGATGTTAAGCCTTACTTGTGTTGTTCGATGCCCAGTAAGTGTCTTAAGGTAGCTGTTCTTGTTAGTGGTGGCGTAGATAGTAGCGTCGCTTTGAGGCTTCTTCATGCTGCTGGTCACGATTGCGCTGATTTTTATCTCAAAATTTGGTTTTAGGTTGCTTTCTCTCTCCACGTTTTGTTGAATTCTGATTATGTTGGTTTTGATTGGTTGTGTTTTGTGGTGTTTAATTTAATACTCCCTCCGTTTTAATATGTTAGTTACGTTTGATATTATGCACGTGAATTAAGGAGAAAAATATGTAGATAAGATTCARTTTAATATTCTATTGTTTTCTGTGTTAATATTAATTACAATCCATTAGTGGAGTAAAAGAAAGTATTAATTACAGTTAATGGGAAAAAAGTGAAAAAAGTTAATTTTGGAATTTTGCTAAGTAAAACACGGTGGAAAGAAGAAGAAAGAGCACTAATCTATGTAGGCCAAAATAAATGTTTCTCTCATTTTATTGACCAATCATTGCTTACAGTTACAAGGATCAACATATTTTTACTCTTTCTCACAATACACAGTATTTAAAGGGTTGAAATAATAAGAATGAATAAATGAAAGATGACTTTGTTGGAATTGAAAGTCACGTAAAGGAGTCAAGGTCAAAGTTGTGGTAAATTCATTAATTACAATAAATAAATAGTGAATCAATAAAGGTTTTTTTGGTAAATAATGTAACTTAGCAAGTTTATTTGGTCAAATAAATATTACCAAAAGGGAAAGATTCCAAATGTAACAAACATTTGGGAAACACCCAAAATGGAATACGTAACTAACATATTGAACGGAGGAGTATGTAATATGATTATGATGCTGATTTCTGATGTAATGTATACTACTGCCTTGTGTTTGGGAGTGATTGTTGTTGACTGATCACGTGTGATCTCGTGGACATGATTGTTAAAAGAAGGTTACTTAAATCTGAAATTGGATGTTTAGTGTTTTATTTGTTATGTGAGTGTTAATATGGTTGTTGTTGTAATGGAGTTGCATGGATGAGAGGAGAACAAAATGGAGGATATAATGGAGGGATGAAGGAGGTTGCAGGAGAAGCAATGAAAAGGAAAAGGAAGGAGGAAAAAGAAAAAGAAAAAGAAAAAGAGGGGGCAAAAAGGTCTTTTCACACAAATGGGGTTAAGTTTTGTTTAAAATCTGTTACTAGGTACTGATTTTTAAAGAAACGTCGAATGTAGATATTTAAGTAAAATAAAACCGAATCTAGGTATTATTTCCAAAATGGCCTCGAAACTAGGATATTATCCCCAATTTTTCCTAATAATAATATTATTAAGCAAACCCCACTCGGTCACTCTCCCTTTTTTTCCCTCTCAACACCCTTTATCAATCATAAATAATAGGAAAATTGTCAACAACTACCCACTTTTGTTAAACTTTAAAACAACTACCCACTTTTTTTTTTTTTTTTTAAAACAACTACCCACTTTTTATAATTGTTTGTGAACCACGACCTACCCTAGTTTCCGACCAAACAAAACCATTTTCCGATATTTGGGCCCCACCAATACCACCTTTCTCCCTATTTTTCGTGAAATTACCCTTTTGCCCCCCTTATTACCCCTTTTATTCTTTCTTTTTCTTTTTTCTTCTCTTTCCTCTTTCTTATTTCTTCTTCGTCTGCTTCTCCTTCTTATTCATTTCTTCTGCCTTCTTATTCATTTCTTCTTCCTTCATCACTTCCCTCCTCACTCTCACTCCATCAACTACCTTCCTTCATCACTTCCTCTCTCTCCTCACTCTCACTCTCTTCTCACTCTGTTAACCAACCCAACAACAACCCCACTCTCGATTCAATACTCATCGCCACCCAAATCCCTGCTACCTAAACTAGGATTACCCAATTCCAACACCCAATTCCACGAATTCCAACAACCAATTCCACGCCTCAAATCAAATGAATCACGCGACTGTTCTCTGTTCTCCTCTGCTCAAGCTCGCTGCCACGCCGTCCCAAGCACACGCGCCGACCGGCTCCCCTCCGGACCACCTGCTTCCCACCGCCGATTATTGTCGCCCCTTTGCAACTTCGAAATTGTAATTCGTAAAAAACAAAAACCCTAATTTACAAATGATTTGGGGTTTCGTTTTCATTGATGAATGCATGATGAGGTTGATTACTTGAGCAATTGTGATTAATTTGAGGAATTTCTGGACAATTGGAGATTAAAGTGAATTGATTTGATGAATAGCCTTAAAATCAGAAAAGATGAAGGGGATGAACTTGAGTGAGAAATTTGAGTGTGAATGAGTGAGGATGACTTTGGTAACAGAGAGAGAGAGAGAGCAAGCTAAGAACGAGTAGTAGGGCAAGCAATAAGGAAGAAGAAGAAGAAGAAAAGAAAAAGAAAGAAGAAAAAAAAAGAAAAAAAAAATAAAGAATAATAAAAAGGAAAAGAGGGGCATTTCGGTCATTTCATGTTTGGGGGAATTTTCGACTGAAAACGGTATTATGGGGGCCCACAATGAGTTATGGTGGTTTTGTGCTCGAAAACCACCATGGGTCGTGGTTCACAAACAACTTATAAAAAAGTGGGTAGTTGTTTTTAAAAAAAAAAAAAGTGGGTAGTTGTTTTCAAAAGTTGACAAAAAGTGGGGTAGTTGTTGACAAATTTCCTAAATTAATAATAACTCTACTAAAGCACAGTTGGTTCTCACTCTACTGTTGACACATGTTGCATTGTAATTCATTTCCCCTAATTATATGTTTTGGAACTAAATCATTTCAAAACAAAATATATCCTCATATATACAAGCTATATTTTTGGAGCTAAATCAATTACACAATAAAATATCTTCATATCCTTTATAATAAAAATATCCCCACGTTGACTAGAACACTCAGTATTTTCGGAAATAGGATAGTATTTACAAAAAATAAAAGGAGAATATGCATTTTTTTTAAAGGGGGAATAGGTCAAATGGGAAGATGATACTGGTTATTGTATTAAAATGTAAAAAATAATCAACGAATATAGATTAATAAATGCAATTTGAAAATAAAAGTGTACGTAATTCATTAATTGATGCATTACATGCATAACTATTAAAAAAATAATTACAAATGAAATCTACTTTTTACATTTTAAATAGAGATAAAAGTTTTTATAAATATAAAAATTAATTCATAATTCATTTACAAATTGAGTATTTGCTCGTGGTTATCTTGTTTATAATATTACATTATGATAACTTTCAATCCGTTTTACAACAATAATTATTAATAATACGAGAGTTCGTCTTCAAAAACGTAGGCTAAAGGATTGAACTTCCGTCTATATGTGTCAAATTGTCAATCTATTTACCTATWTAGTAAAATTCTTAATTTTCTAAGCCGCAACTCGCAATAAGTATGTAGCATATAACAAATTCTTAATATCAAATAAGAAACACGTTCATTGCATGGACATGCCTTATTTTGGTAAGTATATAAAATACATAASTTATGATGATATAAGACTAGATACTCAAAAAAGAAAACGGTCCTAAAAATATGCGAAATGGACAACGGTTAGTGAATAAAATGAATAAAACACTCTTAAATAAAAATAGATTGGAAAATGACAACTTTTAATGTAAGAGCAACAAAATGTAATAGGCAAAAACTTAGATACGTAGTGCACAACAAATTTAAAGTGCATCAAAGTATAATGATCCTTTTGGTCGATATTGAGTATGTTTGGTAAAACAAGCTGTAAAGGTAGATGTCAACTGTAGATGGTACATGTAGTGCCGTAGTGGTCAATTAGTAGCGGTCGAAGTTGGTTGTGATTTGTTGGTGTTTGGCAAAATAAATATTTGTTGAAGTAGTGTATATGTCACCTACAACTTTCATATATTTCAAGAGTAATATAGTAGAGTTTGAAAAAAGCACTTCAAAACTATCAACAATAGTTTTTACGAAAATCTACCTCAAAAGTTAAATGCTACCTTACACAACTAGTATAACAAACACCGTTACTTAGTTTAAGTACTCCACAATCTACATCCAAAGTCCAAACACACACATAGTGMTCTGACCAYTATGAATATGACTAATYAYTATATTGAGATAAAGTGTATAAGGAGTCRATGTATCAACTAAATRAGTCATTRTATTATAATCTGATRTACAWTAATAAATTTATTGTGAATMAGATGAATKSAAGTTTTTCTCAAACAAGTAAGTGTTACATTAGAAGTTTAAAACTACCACTGTAATCTACAACACAATGGAGTAAACTGTAGTGGACACGAAACTAGGGCAATAACTTTTGTCAACAAAAATGGTGCAAATACACACATTTTAAAGCACCACTAATATCCTCAGTTGATTTCTTTGTTGGATTCCATTCTCTCTCCCCTATTTTTNATGATACGCCTTACCAAAGTACATGTATGTGAAATCTAGGATGATGTAAAAAGGTCTTGCGTGTGTCGCAAACCACATCGGAACGTATGGTGTGACCACGATTATTATGTATCAGAGTAATATTTATTTTTTTATACACGTTAATCTTATACAGTGTGTAAGGTAATCTAATTTTGTTTATGAAAAAATAAACTTAAATTCTATATGCAATTAAACTCGAACAATTCAAATAAATAACTCCATTTGTTCTTCTAATTAGTCTCTATGATTTATACTTATTCTTGCCAATTGTAAGACTTTGTGTTCAACAAATGTGTAGGGTACGGTGCTCTTAGACATCTAAAGTTGCATTAGGTATTCAATTCATTATGTTTGTACACATTGTAGATGATATATTCTTAGTGCCGAATTACTTATATTTAAAAAAATTGTTTTGATTAGCTTATAATTCATCTAAATTCAATTAACTTTTAACTTAATTTCCCCTCCCTTTTTAATTCACAATATATTCCTTGATTCTTTTATGACATATATAGTCTTTAAGTTCCGGTTTTCATTTATTCTGTTTCATACACTGATCATGATTTTAAACCTATGATTTAAGTGGTTATTAATTATCAATAAAGCAGTCATTTTTTTTAATACTTCATCTGTCTTAGAATACTCAAAAGTTGTCACAAAATTATAGCAAATATTAAAGATAGAGCAAATAACTTTTAAAATTTAGTTAGCTTTATGATTTGTAACATAGTCCTAAAATGGTGAATGAGAGAACTCGACCTACCATGATACGAGAAACACTTGACCTATTATGACGATAGAGTTTGATCAATCATCCATACATGATGACAGTTTGTTGCATTGTTTCTCAATGCAGCAAATATAAATTTGTGAATTGTAAAATATTCATTTGTTTCGTATTTTAGGAAGTAAGTAGTAACTAACATGTAAATGAGTACGTAAACATAAATCAATGTATCWTCTATTAAGTTAAGGACAAATCAATCGATCTATGTGCTAACAGCATAAACTTCAATTATCATCACATTCAATAACACATTAAAAATACCTTTAAAAACTACACATGATGTTCAAGATTGAAACATTTTATGCAAGAATTAGAGTTGTTTATCGAGTTGAACAGTTCGGGATCAACTCAGACATAG